>PVKM010000545.1:0-10369 GCA_004027735.1 Carollia perspicillata
CATTCTGATCAGTATAAAGTGTGGTCTCATTGTGGTTTTAATTTCCATATCTCTAATGGCTAGCAATATTGAGCATCTTTTCATGTGTCTCTGAATACTCTGTATGTCCTCTTTGGAGAAATGTCTGTCCAAGTCCTTTGCCCATTTTTTAATTGGGTTGCTTATCTTCTTGGAGTGGATTCATGTAAGTTCTTTGTATATTTTGGAGATTAAACCCTTGTCTGAGGTATCATTGGCAAATGTGTTTTCCCATAGAGTTGGTTCTCTTTTTATTTTAATGCTGTTTTCTTTAGCTGTGCAGAAGCTTTTTATTTTAATGAGATCCCATTTGCTTATTCTTTCCTTTATATTCCTTGCTCTGGGGGGCATATCAGTAAAAATGTTTCTGTGTGAGATACCTGAGATTTTCCTGCCTGTATTCTTCTCTAGGACTTTAATGGTGTCACGGCTTATATTCAAGTCTTTTATCCATCTTGAATTTGTTTTTGTGTATGGTGTAAGTTGATGCTCAAGTTTCATTTTTTGCACATAGCTGTCCAGTTCTCTCACACCAATTGTTGAAGAGACCATTTTTACTCCATTTTATGGTGATGCCCCCTTCGTTGAATATTAACTGACTGTAGAGACTTGGGTTTATTTCTGGGCTCTCTGTTTTTTTCCATTGGTCTATGTGCCTGTTTTTATGCCAGTACCAGTCTGTTTTGATTACAGTGGCCTTGTAATACAGTTTGGTATCAGGTATTGTGATCCCTCCTGCATTGTTTTTCTTCCTCAAAATTACAGCTGCTATTCAGGGTCGTTTATGGTTCCATATAAACTTTTGAAGTGTTTGTTCTATGTCTGTAAAATATTCCATTGGTACTTTGATAGGTATTGCATTGAATCTGTATATTGCTTTGGGTATTATGGACATTTTGATGATGTTAATTCTTCCAATCCATGAACACGGTACATGTTTTCAGTTGTTTGTGTCTTGCTTGATTTCATTCTTCAGTGTTGTGTAGTTTTCTGCATACAGGTCTTTTATCTCCTTGGTTAGGTTTATTCCTAGGTATTTTATTTTTCTTTTTGCTATATCGACTGGGATTTTTTTTCATGATTTCTGCTTCTGCTGTTTCATTGTTGGTATACAAAATGCCTTTGGTTTCTGGATATTGACTTTGTATCTCGCTGTTTTGCTAAATTAATTTATTATACCAAGCAGTTTTTACATGGAGTCTATAGGATTTTCCATGTACACTATCATATCATCCATGAATAGTGACAGTTTTTTTTCTCCTTTCCGATTTGGATGCCTTTTATTTCCTTTTCTTGTCTAATTGCTTTGTCTAAAACTTCCAATGCTATATTGAATAGAAGTGGTGAAAATGGACAACCTTGTCTTGTCCCTGATCTTATTGGAAAAGTTTTTAGTTTGTGTCCATTGAGTATGATGTTGGCTCTAGGTCTCTCATATATGGCCTTTATTATGTTGAGGAATGCTCCCTCTATTCCCACTTTGCTGAGTGTTTTTATCGTAAATGGGTGCTGTACCTTGTCAAATGGTTTTTTCTGCATCTATTAATATGGTCATGTGATTTTTTTTGCTTTTGCTTTTGTTTATGTGATGTATTACATTTAGTGATTAGCAATTATTGAACCATCCTTGCATCCCTGGGATGAATCCCACTTGGTCATGGTGTATGATCTTTTTAATGTATTGCTGGATGTGATTTGCCAATATTGTGTTGAGGATTTTAGCATCTATGTTGATCAGCGATATTGGCCTGAAGCTTTCTTTCTTTGTTGTGTCTTTATCTGCTTTTGGGATTAGGATGATGCTGGCTTCATAGAAGGAGTTTGGGAGTCTTCCATCACTTTGGATTTTTTGGAATAGTCTGTGGAGGATTGGGGTTAGTTCTTGCTTAAATGCTCTGTAGAATTCTCCTGTGAACCCATCTGGTCCAGGGCTTTTGTGTGTCAGGAGTTTTTTGATCACTGCTTCAATTTCATCTGCTGTTGTTGGTCTGTTCAGACTTTCTGCTTCTTCTTCATTGAGTTTTGGAAGATTATATTTTTCTAGAAATTTGTCCATTTCAACTAGGTTTTCAAATTTCTTGGCATATAGATCCTCATAGTAATTTCTTACAATCCTTTGTATTTCCGTGGTGTCAGTTGTAATCTCTCCTCTTTCATTTCTGATTGTGTTTATTTGGGTCCTCTCTCTTTTTTTCTTGATGAGCCTGCTCAAAGGCTTGTCAATTTTATTTATCTTTTAGAAAAACCAGGTCCTGGGTTCATTGATCCTTAGTATTGTGCTTTTAGTCTCTATGTCATTTAATTCTGCTCTGATCTTGGTTATTTCCTTCCTTCTACTATCTTTGGGCTGTCTTTGTTGTTGATCCTCGAGTTCTTGTAGGCATAGGGTTAGGTTGTTTGTTTGAAATGTTTCTATATTTTTTAGGTAGGCCTGTATTGCTGTGAAATTCTGTCTCAGGGCTGCCTTTGCTGTGTCCCATAAGTTTTGGGTTGTCATGAGTTCATTTTCATTTGTTTCCAGAAACTTTTTGATTTCTTCCCTAATTTCATTCTTGACACATTCATTGTTTAATACCATAATATTCAATCTCCATGATTTTGAGTGTTTTCGGTTTTTCCCCTTGGGGTTGGTTTCTAATTTCAGTCCCTTGTGGTCAAAGAAAATGTTTGGTGTAATTTCAATTTTCTTGAATTTGTTGAGGCTTGTTTTGTGTCCTATCATGTGGTCTATCTTTGAAAAGGTTCTATGTGCATTTGAAACTAATATGTAGTTAGCTTCTTTCAGATGCAGGGCTCTATATATATATATATATATATATATATATATCAGTTAAGTCCATTTCATCTAGGGCATTGTTCAATACCACAATATCTTTCTTGATATTTTGTTTGGAAGATCTGTCCATTTTTGAGAGTGGAGTGTTAAAATCCCCTACTATAATTGTGTTGCTATCAATATCTTTCTTGAAGTCCTCTAAGATTTTGTTTATGTATTTAGGTGCTCCTATGTTGGGTAAATATATATTTACAATGTTTATCTCTTCTTGGTGGAGTCTTCCCTTGAGTATTATGGAGTGGCCTTCTGGGTCTCTCTTTATGGCCCTTTTTTTGAAGTCTATTTTGTATGATATGAGTATTTCTACCATGGCTTTTTTTCCCTGTCTATTTGCTTGGAAAATTTGTTTCCAGCCTTTCACTTTCAGTCTGTGTAGGTCCTTTGTCCTGAGATGGGTCTCTTCTAGGCAGCATGTGTGTGGGTCATGCTTTCTTATCCACTCAGCTATTCTGTGTCTTTTGATTGGAGCATTTAATCCATTTACATTTAAGGTTGTTATTGATAGGTACTTATTCATTCTCATTTTTGTACCTATGTTCCTCTCTGTCTCTCTCTTTTCTTTCCTTTCCTCAGAGCCGTCCCTTTAGCATCTCTTGCAGGACTGGATTAGTGGATGTGTATTATTTTAGAATTCTTTTGTCTTGGGGGCCTTTTATTTGGCCTTCTATCTTGATTGAGAGCCTTGCTGGGTAAAGCAGCCTAGGTTGCAGGCCTCTGGTTCTCATTACTTGGAATATTTCTTGCTATTCTCTTCTGGCTTGGAGTGTTTCCATTGAGAAGTTAGAAGCTAACCTTATTGGGACTCCCTTGTATGTTACTTCCTTCTCTCTTGTTGCCTTTAAGATTGTCTTTGTCTTGGAATTTTGTTATTTTAAATATGATATGTAATGAAGTGGGCCTCTTTGGGTTCCTCTTGATTGGGACTCTCTGTGTTTCCTGTATTTGTGTTACTTTTTCTCTCATTAAATTAGGGAAGTTTTCCATCATTACTTTTTCAAATAGATTTTCTATCCCTTGCTCCTCTTCTTCTTCTTCTGGTGTCCCTATTATACAGATAGTATTATGTTTCATATTGTCTTGCATTTCTCTTACTCTCTCTTCATTCTTTCTCAGCCTTTTTTCCTTTTCTTGCTTCTTCTGGGTGTTTTCTTCTTCTTCGTCCTCCAACTCGCTGATACAATCTTTTGCTTCGTCGATCCTGTTTTTAATTCCTTCTACTGTGTTCTTCAGTTTAGAAATTGTGTTCTTCATTTCCTCTTGGCCATTGTTGATAATTTTTATTTCCTTTTTCATGTTGATATAGTTTACAGTGAGTTAATTGTGGTGCTCCTGTAGTTTCTGGTAGGTTATTGTGAACTCATGGGAGTTCGTGATAACCAGTTCTTTGAATTCAATATCTGATAGCTGACTTGTCTCCATTTCATTTAGCATTCTTTCTGAGGCTTCCTCCTTTCTTTTCATTTTGGAATTGTTTCTTTGTCTTCTCATTTTCTGTGAGACTCTTCTTGTTAGCTTCGGCTTCTTAAATGGATTTGTTCTGGTTCCCAGGGTTTATGGTGTGAACTGCTGTGGTAGAATGCCTGTGAGATTTAGTGGTGCAGTCTCGTTCGGGTATCCTGGTGTTCACCACTTCCCCTTACTCTTTTTGTGATCAGCTGGAGGGGGAGGCAAAATGGTTTAAGACAGCATGGAAGTATTCTATGATATTTACTGTAGCAGCCAGTATATAAGGGATAGGACATCTTTTGGCTATGTATAGTATTAACCGTGATCTTCAACCAACTAGCTACTTTCTTTTAGAAAGGATGGAAAGAAAATAAGACTCTTGTTGGGAAGGGAAAGTTTGTGAGTTGGATCTAGAAAGCAGTGAAGTTGTGGGAGGTCAGATTCTTGGATAAGGTGAGAGTAAAGGATAGTACATAGGTGTAGTGTGTGAGAGAATAGTGTTAACCTCCACAATAACAGAGTACAGGAAACTGTGACGTGGGCTAAAATTCGGAAAGGGTGCTGTGAAGTATTTACAACTGTGTGGAACAGCAATTACTTACAATAATGTTAGAGCAACACTCATATGCCAGAATCTATGTAATCTGAATAACATGAACAGGGGATATAGGACTTTGAGTAGTGTGCTGATGGAGCACAATTCATGTGAATGACAGTAAATTAGCAATACAATGTAGAAGAGGGAACAGGGGAAACCTGTGAAATGATACAATATAACCTGTCGAGTGAATCAGAGTATACAGAAAGAAAGGGAATAAAAGAATACTATTGAGATAAAAGATGTAGGAATAATGAAAAAAAGAGAAAATAATAATAATACAAATATTCAGCAACTTGCAGTTTCCCAGCAATTGATGAGTGAAATTTGTCTCACTATCTCAGCTGTTGGGTTTCCCCTTCTTTGAGTCCACCTCAGGTCCTTTCACTATTGCAAGTTTTTTTCTCACTTGGGGGTATTTTTAAAAAAATGGCACAAGAATGGAGAAAGAAGAGATAAAATTAGAAAGAAAGGGTAAAGTACTAAATCAAGAAAGAAGGAGAGGAGAAAGCAATTGAAAGATAAAACAGTAATGAAAAATTTAAAAATAATGATAAAAAAATAAAAGCCTACTTTAAAAAATAGCATTAAAAAAACCCACAGACACACACACACCTCTTGTTGGTTTCAAACTGGCCAAACCGGTTTTTCTGGTCTTGCTGGCTGCAGGAGGCTGGGGAGTGATTGATGTGGCATTTTTCCCTTTCCAATATTTACTCAGCCTATCTTGCAAGCAGTGTCCCAAGAGCTAGTCTGACTCCTTTCCCCAATGTCTTAGATATGGGAGTCCTGGTTTTCTTCAGAGTGCTTTTCTCTTGTGGTTATCGCTGTAGGCTTTGGTGCAGGGGTACCCACTCGGCTAGGCTGCTTTCGTCCCATGGGTTTGGGGGCAAATCCTTCCCAGTGCTACGGGGAGATGCAGTGCCTTCCTAGTAACCTCGGAGTCTCTGCCTGGCTCTTTTAGGAGTCAGCTGCGGGTCTGTCACAGCAGATTCCCCAGTCCCTCTGTTTGATAAATTCCTCCTACTCAAGCCTGGCGCCCAATTCTCCAGCCAGACCAGTGACTATCGGGGTCAGTGCCCGTCATTGCCTGTCTCTCAGCTCTCCTGGGCTGGAGACCACAGACTCTGTGGATAATCTTGGCCCTGTGCCTTGCCTCTTCATTCTTATTCCCCTCTCTGTGACCAGAAATCTACGGGTGTTGCTCAAACCCTGGTCTGTCAGGGAGGGAGGGAACAGTTCTCTCCCAAGGACTGTGGCAGGCCCTCTGCTTTCAAGAAGTCTGTGGTAGACCCAGAGCCCACTTTGGGTGCCTGGTCTGGGGCTACAACAGCATCCCAGTCCCCGCACTGTCCCTGGGACCTTACTGTCCTGAAATATCCTTCTTACCATCTTGTTTCTGGTTTTTCAGTGTCTGCTTCAGTTTTTGGACAATTATTTTCAAATACACTGGGGTACTGTTGTCTGTCTGTCTGCTCTGTTCCTCCATGGATTAGCAAGGTTTTCCTCCTGTGTGTAGGGGGAAGTGAAATCCGCTCCCTCCTACTCCGTCACCATCCTCAGAAAGTCATGTCTCTCCCTCTCTTTCTCCTTCCCTTCCCCTCTCTCTAAAAATAAATAAGTATAATATTTAAAATAAAAAGGGTGAAATGGAGAGCCATGGATGGTTTTGAGCAGAGGAATAACATATTCTTATCTACATTTCAAAATGATCCAATGTACTTCATAAGTTATATAGATGTCTAACCATTATGATGTGCACTTCAAACTAATATAATATTAAATGTCAACTGGAATTGAAAAATTAAAAACATTTAAATAAGTAAATAAAAACGATCCCCAGGTTTCTGTATGGATAAAAAGTGTGGGAGAACACCTTAGGATGGCACTGTGGGCATCCACTTGGCCTTATTGAAGTCAAATAATTTGCCAGGACTGTGGAGGCAATGTGAAAGACTTAGAATCTAGTGCCAAAAATTCCACATTTTACTATTTTATTGTAAAAATCTAAAGGAGATTCAGGAGTTTTTGTCATTACTAGCCTGTGCAGCTGTAATGTTTCACTCTAGTTTGCATCTATAATGAACCCAGAGGAGGGCTGACAATCATTGGATCACAGAAACATTGGGAGGAATTCACAACAAATGTACTCTCTTGATGTAGAGAAAAAAGCAGACCAGTCATGGTAAGGTAAAAAACACCTTTCACTGCTTTAGAAAGGATAGGGTTATATACCCATCTGTTCCATTGCAACTCTAGCTGAATCTCATAGTATGTCAAGTTCAACATGTACAAAATGAACCCTTCATCATTTTTTTTAAACTTCACCCCCTATTCTTTTCTTGATCTCAGCAAATTAAATCTCTGTCTACCCAGGGCCTCAACCAGTAAACTGACTGTCATCCCAGACTCTTTCTTACACATAAAATCCATAAACACATAAAATCCATAAACAATTCTTGGGACTTCTGCCTCACATAAAATCCATAAACAATTCTTGGGACTTCTGCCTCCAAATTATCTCTAGATTACAATAACTTATCCTCATCTCCACCACCATCTTCTTAGTCCAGGCTACCATCATCTCTTCTTAAACCACAGTATTTTTCTCCTCCTTGTTTTCCTGTTGCTATTTCTCCATGCTTTACCCTCCCAATTAAGCTTCTACCTTGCAGTTAGAATTATTTGAAAATGAAAAACCTGGCTCTTCCGTAAGTCTTCACTGCCCTTAGGATAAAGTCCTCAGATCTTTGTTTGACTTATATTGGGTTGGCCAAAATGTCCATTATGTTTTTTTTTTCCGTACAATGGCTCTAGTAGTGCTTAGCTGTCTTTAACTTCATTCAGAACAGTGTTGTTAGATTGTATCATGACAGCTGTCATCAAAACTGGTGAACTTGTGTGAAGCCATTTTAATATTGAAGATGAAAGAAAATACGCAACTTTTTTGACATATGATGCTTTATTATTTCAAGAAAGGTAAAAACAAAACTGAAACACACAAAAAACATTTGTGCAGTGTATGGAGAAGTTGCTGTGACTGATCGAATGTGCCAAAAGCAGTCTGCAGGACTTCTGGCCAAGGTGGAGGTGTAGGCATACATACTTTGCCTCCTTGCACAACTGCAAGTAGGAAAACAACACATTTAAAAACAAAAAATAACCAGAACTGTCAGAAAATTGAACTGTATGGAAGTCTGACAACCAAGAAATTAAAGAAGAAACATTCATCCAGACTGGTACAAGGGGCAGAGATGGGCAACTAGGGTGGAGAGGACTCATGTCAATGCTTCAGCTGCAGGGCTGGGACCAGCAAGGCAGGGGCTGGTGGACTGGGTGAGGTGGCGGCTAGTGGAGCAAGCAGTCCCACATTCACATGTGGATAAACTGGGAGGAACAACTGGGGAGAGAAAAGATTGCACAACCCAAGGTTGCAGTGTGGGGAAATAAAGCCTCAAAACTTCTGATTGCAAAAATCTGCGGGGGTTGAGGCCACAGGAGAAACTCCCAGCCTTGCAGGAGAGTTTGTTGGAGAGACCCACAGGGTCCTAGAATGTACACAAAACCACCCACCTGGGGAATCTGCCCCAAAAGGGTCCAGTTTGCTTGTGGGTAGTGGGGGAAGTGACTGAAAGCCAATGGAGAGCCGAGAAAGCAGCATTGTTTCCTCTCAGACCCCTCCCCCACATACAGCATTGTGGGTTGCCCCACCCTGGTAATACCTAAGGCTCCGCCCCTTACTACATAACAGGCATGCCAAGACCAAAAAAATGACCAAAATGAAAGAACAGATCACAGCTCCAGAAAAAATACAACTAAGTGATGAAGAGATAGCCAACCTATCAGATGCACAGTTCAAAGCACTGGTAATCAGGATGCTCAGAGATGGTTGAGTATGGATGCAAAATAGAGGAAAAAGTGAAGGCTATGAATAGTGAAATAAAGGAAAATGTACAGGGAACCAACACTAATGGGAAAGAAACTGGGACTCAAATAAATGGTGTGAAGCAGAAGGAAGAAATAAACTTTCAGCAGAACAGAATGAAGAAACAAGAATTCAAAAAAGTCAAGAGAGGCTCAGAAATCTCCGGAACAACTTTAAATTTTCCAACATCTGAATCATAGGGGTGCCAGAAGGAGAAGAGGAAGAGCAAGAAATTGGAAATTTAGTTGAAGACATAATGAAGGAGAACTTCCCTAATCTAGCAAAGAAATAGACTTTCAGGAAGTCCAGGAAGCTCAGAGAGTCCCAAAGAAGTTGGACCCAAGGAAGTACACAGCAAGGCACATCATAGTTACATTACCCAAGATGAAAGATAAGGAGAGAATCGAAGGGGCTGGAAAGAAGTATTCCAAGTCATGAAAGGCAAGGACCTACATCCAAGATTGCTCTATCCAGCAAAGCTTTCATTTAGAATGGAAAGGTAGATAAAAAGCTTCTCAGATAAGGTAAAGTTAAAGGAGTTCATCATCACCAAGCCCTTATTATATGAAATGTTAAAGGGACTTACTTAATAAAAAGATAAAAAAATATGAACAGTAAAATGAAAAGAAACTTACAACTATCAACACTGAACATAAAAAAAAAAAAACAAAAGCGATCAAAGCAAACAACTAGAACAGGAACAAATTCACAGAAATACAGATCACATGGAGTATTATCAGTGGGGAGGAGGAGGAGGAAGAATGGAGGAAAGGTACAGGGAATATGAAGCATAAATATTAGGTGGGTACAAAATGGACAGGGGGTAGTTAAGAATACTATAGGAAATGGAAAAGCCAAAGAACTTATATGTATAACTGTGGGCATGAACAAAGGTGGGGGAATGGGGGGGGTACAGGGAAGAAGGGGAGAAAGGGGAGAAAGAATGAGACAACTGTAATAGCATAATCAATAGAATATATTTTAAAAAAGGAAAAACGTTGTTTGCAAAGTTTCTTGGTACTTTTAACATTTTGGTTAAATAATTCTTTGCTCTGGGGCTATATTATCCATTGGAAGATGTTTAGTAGCACCACTTGCCTCTACCCACTAGAAGCCAATAGCAGGAGATAGCCGACATACTCAAAATACCAAAATCAATAAAGTTATTGGTGAAAAGGAAAATATGTCTTATTTTATGGAAAAAAATAAACAGACTTTTTGGCCAACCCAGTAAAATCCTCACATATTTGGATCCTATTTGCCTCTGTAGTTTCAACTCTTGCAAAATCTCCCTCTTCACAAGAGTTGTGCTCTCTAGGCATACTCAACTGTTTTACAACTGTGATGGTTAATTTTATGTGTCAGCTGGCTAGGCTACAATACACAGATATTTTATCAAACACTATTCTACATGTTTCTTTTTAGGTATTTTAAATATAAGAATAACATTCCATCAGCAGACTTTGAGTAATGCAGATTACCCTCTATGTGGGTGGGCCTCATCCAATCGTTGAAAGACTTAAGAGAAAAGACTGATATCCACCAA
>PVKM010000545.1:10469-103050 GCA_004027735.1 Carollia perspicillata
TCCCCTCCCCTCCCCTCCCCTTCCCTTCCCTTCCTTCCACTCCCATACCCTCCCCTTCACTTCCACTCCCATACCCTCCCCTTCACTTCCTTTCCCTTCTCTTGTGCTAGATTTCACTCTTGCTCTCACTCTCAAGATAAGTAGATAAGTCACCATGTTGTGAGGATGGCCAGGCTACATAGTTATATTCTGGCTGAGCATCCCAGCTTGGCTGTCAACTTACAGCCAACATCAAACACCAGATGTGTGGGTAAAATCAAGGCTTCAGATAATTCCAGTTACCAGTCTTCCAGTCTTCTAAACTTTCAGATGAAGCCCCAGGCATGGTGGAGCCTCAACAATGAAAGACACTGAATTAGAACAGTGTCTCTCCAAAAGGGTAAAGCCTGATGCCAAGGCACAGACTTGGTGATTGGAGCAGACTAAATTTTAGCTCCCATTTGCACTCTCAGTTAGCCACCCTCATGCAATGAACCATATACTGCTGTATACAGCCACCCTTACTGTGCTCATTTAAGCCCATGGGGTCATACCTAGATTATGACAATAGCTTTTCAGTGTATTACCTGATCCTGCCTCTACTTGTATTCCTCTTCATCTTACCCTGTATGCTTCTGCCAAAATACAAATCTTACAATATTACTCTCATGCCTGAAATCTTATGATGACTCTCCATTTCATAGGGAATAAATTCCAGATTCCTTAGCTTAAGCAAGTAATGTAAGCCTGATCCTCTGGCCTTGTCTCTATGCCTCATCATACTCCAAGCTCTTGTAACATGAAAACTTACAGTTCTCTACCTGTTCCCTGCTGTTTTATGCTTTTCAGCTTTTGCTCCTTCTGATTCCTCTGCATAGATTACCTCATAAGTTCATACCTCTTCTCTCCTTTAACTACTGTATTTTTAGGACTATAAAACACACCCAGGTTTCAGAGGAGGAAAATAGAAAAATTTTTGAAGCAGAAAATGTGGTAAAATATTTAATGACATAAATAACATAATATTTCACCAATGTAAATGTAAACTACATTTACTAGCCAGGTAAGCTACATTTGGACTATAAGATGCACCCTCATTTCCTCTCAAATGGGGGGTGCATCTTATAGTCCAAAAATACAGTAAATCATATTTATCTTTAGGTTCAGCTTAGTGTTACTTCCTCCAAAAACCTTCCCCTTGACAACCCAGCTTGTGTTGAGGAAGGCATGAGGATGTAGTGCTGCTCTGCTGTGTTTCCTTAACTCCAGTGCCTTTCTCTACCTTTTCACCACCATTATGAAACTAACTACATGGAATGTCAATGTCCTACTTATGTGTCTATCTTCCCTACTAAATGGTCAGTTAAGATAAGGACTGTTTCTTACTTAACATTGTATTCCCAGCAAGTAGCAGAGTGCCTGCCACAGAATATGGGTTCAACATGTATTTACTGAATGAAGTAATGAACGGAGTAATGAAGTAATGAATGAAGTAAATGAATGGAGAATCATAGAATGCTAGCACCAAAAGGGATTTAGTAAATTATCCAGTCCAATTTCCTTATTAAACTTATGAGAAAACAAGCCCAGACATGGCAAACAACTGATGAAAGTAACATAGCTAGTTAAAAATTGAGCCAGGTTTAGGATCAAAATTCTTTCTCTTTTTGTCTTTCCATTTATCCACATGAATCCTAGCCTTATTAGCTCTTAAATATCCAACCAAATAGACAGGTATTCTTCTTAAGAGAATTTTCAATTTGTAAATCTTGGTTCAAATGCTTTTCTTCCCTATTTTCTGGTAAATACCATCTGTCAACTGGTATTTTATGCGAATGGAATAACAGAAGGTTTGTGCTCTTTGGAAAGTGTTAGAAGTTAATACTTCCCACTATGATCCTTATTTGGTTACTTAAAGAACAAAAGTCTTTTTCAGCATGAATAAGGAAAAATAACTAATTATTTTACAAACTGGTTGAGTTCAAAGTTGTTTTGAGTTTTATGATACTTTTTTTGAAGTATGGCATGTCTTTCTTTAAAAAAAAGTAACTCTATCCCCCCAAAAGATATCAGAACAAGAGATGGAAAATATTACTAGCTCTGAAGCTATTGATGAATTTGCAAGGGAGAAATGGATGATTTAAACTTCATAAAAACTAATCCTCTATGTGTACATAAAATTGTTAATATAATAAAGCAAATAACAGACAAGAAAAATTACCAGTAAATGTGACAAAAGCTTAATATCTATATAGTCTAAGAAGCTCATATAAATTTCTAAGAAAAATATTTGGGTGTTCAGTAGATAAGTGGGCAATGAAAATGAACAAGTTATGAAAAGAAGTGCTATTATCAAGCATATAAGAAAATATTTAAAGCTTCTAACAATCAAATAAATAAAAAAGAAAACACCAATGGGGTTTTTTATAGCCATTAAATTAGGGAAAACCAAAATGTTATTGATTATCTGTGATATTCACAAGGTTGTGGGAAAACTGGAACATGTTCATATTACTGGTGGCAGTATAACTTGGGATAAACATTTTGGGTTTGGATATGTATGGTGTTTAGCATGGTAATCTTACTTCTGAGAATTCAACCTCATGATATAACCCAAAAGGAGAAAATAAAGTATAGCCATAAAAATGTCCATTTAAGTATTATCTATGATAGAAATGTAAGAAACTGCTTAAATATTTAATAAAGTAAATTATCTGGTGAAGCAGTAATCATGTAAATGATGACACATTATTTTGGAAGACAATGCAAATGACACAAGGATGTTTATGACATAAAAAGTGAAAAAATATAAGGAATATATATAACTATAGGATAATCATGGTTATGAAAAAGTATTTTGTTGGTATGGGCCCTATTTCCTTGTCTTCATGCTACCATGAGAGAGCTTTTGCTCCACTCCCCAGAGGCAAGTAGTATCAGAGAGATATTTTAAGGACTTCTTTTAATCGTCCACTTTTTTCCTCTCCTAGGAATGATTTATATAATTAACAAGATATGGAAAAGATCACTAGGTACATACATACATATGTTTATTGCTTGCTCTCTTTGGGGGCACTTGTTTTCCTCTCTACCCCTGCTTCCATATATGGTGAGGATAGTTGGATCAGAACTCAGAACTTAGCTTCCATAGGCAAGACTGGAAATAACCTTTCTTTTTGTCCCTCTGACTCCTGCTTATCCCATATATATGTCAAACCATGATCTTCTATGTGGCTAACTGGGTAAATAACTGGTCTACAAACCCAGCTCTCCAAATATGTAAGTCCTATGATATCAACTTGAGAGGAAGTAATATGGAACCTCCACTTTGGCAATCGGTCCAAACTACTTCTTCCAATCCACTTTTACCAAGTGTAAACAATTTTCATCTGGTTCCTATTTCTACTCCTAGACTGCTTTCAAAAAGAAGGGGAAAAAGTTGAATAATGAGCTCCCCTCAACCCCCAAACAGAATCCTGTGGGCCTAGAAGAAAATCCAGTAAAATTAAAACTATTTGATTTACTAAGAGTATAAATATTGTTTTAAATTCTTTCTTTCATTTGGTTTTCCATTAATTTTGTTTGAGATATGAATAGCACCAAACTTCAGGCAGGTAGTAACTACTTCTCCTGGACTTAGTCCAGGTAATGCAATGTGGTTGGCATAAACAAGAATCCACTTTTTCTAGGACTTCTGCAGGCTCTGTGTGTGCATGGATAGTCTTGTAGCTCTTAAGGGACCATTCATTAGTAGAAGAGTTGGTAACCCTACCTGAGCTGGACCAATAAGATCTCTTCATTAGTATTTTAAAAGCTAATATAAGAGAATAAAATTGATGTAAAAACTGTTCAGCAATGGGGAAAATATATAATTATGGGGTGGTGAAATTCCTGGTTCCAGTCACTGCTGACAAATAGCTATAAACCTCCTTCTTTTCTACTTGGTAACATCAACCAATAAATTCTAATTTTTGTATAGGCTGGCTTGAGTTGGAATCTAGCCATAGTGTGACTACTGCAGATGGAAACTGTCTGTGAAACTGTATTCTATCAAGGGGTGCTTTTGTAGCAGTAATGAAGCTGCCCTAATTGTCAGCCCAGGCCTACTTAGGAAGGTTGTACCAAGTTATATCATTAAACTTAATCTTTGTCAGAGAAAAACTTCTGCATACAATCCATAATAAAAATTATATTTTAAATAATCTCAACACCAAGTGTTTTTTCAGTAGATTAAGTAAAAATTGTTCAAAATCATTCACTGTTGTTTTTCATCAACTTTGTTAGAATCACAGCATGTATAAATGAGCACCAAATTCATGAATTGTGCATTAGTTTATATCTTTTCCCCAAGGCTAATTGTTGTCTTATTTTTTCTTCCATTAAATCTGTCAGTGCACAGTGATATGTAGTGAAGCTTGCATCTTGATGAGAAACAAAAAGAATTTTAAAACATGGGTATAATTATACAATGTCACCAAGTTTATTTCTTTTTCTTCCCCAATAGCTCTCATCAAGGAAAGAGTTTTTTGCAATTAACACAATCAGCCAATAAAATAAATAAATATGTCAACAAACAGTGTTTATGCATCTGCTGACTGCTCTCCCATGAAGAACATTATCCAGAGTTGGTCTTTAGCTATTAAATGGCACAAATGTTTTGTGTGTATGTGTGTATGTATGTGTGTGTTAGCTAAAATCTACACTGCAGGCTGTTTTCAAAGCTTAGAGCTACCTTTCATGATCTAAATGGCTGTGAGTGATTATAGATTCTACACCTGAAGAATGGGTCCCTTTATTTCTTTAGCACACTGGGGATTCTTTGCTTTTACAAAGCCTGGTAGATAAATGCTTCAGATGGCACTCAATATTTACTTTGCCTTAGGTAAAATCTGTTTCTCTTTTAGTTTAAGTATCATTTGAGAACATAGAGAATATTGATCATGATCAGAGCCTCCGGAACTAAATAATACCATCAGCCACTTGTTGGCATCAACTTCTCTTTCTCCATATCCATTTAATATTTCTCAGTAACTCCCATGTGGCTATGTTTGTTGGCCAACTTTCAGTTCTCATTTTACTTAATGTCTCAGCAAAATTTTTATTTTGTTACTTCTCTCCAACCTTGAAACACTTTCTTCTGAAGTATTACTTCCACTTCCTTCTCTTACTGGCTCACTACCTATTCCTTCCCAGTCTTCTGTTGATTCCACCTAATCTACTTAATCTCTTAATATAGGAGTGATCCAGATTCAATCATTGGACTTCTTTCCTTCTTCAACTACACTTTCTCTTTAGGGAGTGATTTTCCTTTTCCTTGGCTTCAAAAATTGTCTATACACTGAACATTTTGAATCCATCTTTCTGTATCTAAGCAATAAATTCCAGGTACATTTTTTCAACTGCTGACTACACATTTCCAATAGCTAATAAGAATGTCAAACTTTATATGTCTGCAAGAATTTAAGATTATTCCCACACTAAATTATGTCCTCTCAGTCGACGTCAATTTGAACCTTTCACTTAATCAAGCCTAGAACCTCAGAATTATCTTTGCTACCTCTATTTCTCTCATACACCATACCTAATAAGGAAGAAATGAAGAATACAATTTCTGAAGTAAAAAAACACACTAGAAGGAATTACAAGCAGGCTAGATGAAGCAGAGGACTGAATTAGTGAGCTGGAACACAAGGTAGAAGAAACACCCAGGTAGAGCAACTGCATGAAAAAACACTCAAAACATATGAAGACAGCTTAAGGGAACTGCAAGACAATATGAAATGCAACAACATTCAAATCATAGGAATACCAGAAGGAGAAGAAAAGGCACAAGGGATAGAAACCATGTTTGAAAATATGACAGAAAACTTTCCAAAACCTGGAGAGGGGAAAACCACACAAGTTCAGGAAGCACAGAGGGTCAAAATAGAGATGAACCCAAGAAGGCCCACTGTAATACACATCATAATTAAAATGCCAAGTTTTAAAGACAAAGAGAGAATCTTAAAAGCAGCAAGGGAGAAACAAAAAGTAACATGCAAGGAACCTTCAATAAGGCTAGCAGCTGATTTCTCAACAGAAACACTGCAAACCAGGAGAGAATGGCTATAAATATTCCAAGTAATGAAAAGCAAATGCCTTCAACCAAGACTACTCTACCCAGTGAGGCCGTAAATTAAAACAGAAAGCAAAATACAGAATTTCCAAGACCAAATAAGGCTAAAAGAACATACCTCCACCAAACCAGCCCTGTAAGATATGCTAAAGGGACTCATTTAAAAAGAGAATGAAAAAGGATGAGAGAGAGAGGAACAAATATTCAAAGGGGGGAAAATGAGTAAGTACCTAGTAATAATAACCTTACATGTTAATAAATTAAATGCTCCAATCAAAAGACATAGGGTAGCTGAATGGATAAGAAAACATGACCTACACATATGCTGCCTACAAAAGATGCACCTCAGAGAAAAAAGACCTACACAAAATGAAGTTGAAGAGCTAGAAACAAATATTCCAAGCAAATGGACAGGGAAAAAAAGCTGGGGTAGCAATATTTATAATAGACAAAATAGACTTCAAAACAAAGTCTATAAAAAGAGACACTGAAGGACACTTCATAATAGTCAAGAGAAGAATCCATCAAGAAGACATAAACATTGTAAACATATATACACTCAACATAGGAGCACCCAGATATATAAGGTAAATCTTAGAGGACTAGAAGGAAAATATAGACAGCAACACAATTATAGTAGGGGATTTTAACACCCACTGTCAAAAATGGATGGATCTTCCAAACAAAATATCAACATGGATATTGCAACATTGAATAATGCCCTAGATCATATGGACTTAACTGATATATAAAGAACATTTCATCCCAAAGAAGCAAAATACACATTCTTTTCAAATGCGCATGGAACATATTCAAAGATAGACCACATGATAAGACACAAAACAAGCCTTAACAAATTCAAGAAAAATTAAATCATATTAAGCATTTTCTTGGACCACAAAGGCCTGAAAGTAGAAACCAAATCCAAGGTAAAAACTCGAAAACACTCAAACTCAAGGAGGTTGGATGACATGCTATTAAACAAAGAATGGGTTAAGAATGAGATCAAAGAAGAAATCAAAAAGTTTCTGGAAAAAAATGAAAATGAGCTCACAACAGTTCAAAACTTATGGGGCACAGTGAAAGCGGTCCTGAGAGGGAAGTTCATAGTGATACAGGACTACCTAAAAAAGATAGAAGCATTTCAAATAAACAACATAACCCTACATCTACAAGAACTGGAGGAACAAGAACAAACAGAGCTCACAGTAAGTAGAAGGAAGCAAATAGCCAAGATCAGAGCAGAATCAAATAACATAGGGACTAAAAGAGCAATCCAAAGAATCAATAAATCCAGGAGCTGGTTCTTTGAAAAGATAAACAAAATCAACAACCCTTTAAGCAGAGTTATCAAGAAAAAAAGAGAGAGAGGGCCAAATAAATAAAATCAAAACTGAAAGGGAGAGATTACAACTGATACCACAGAAATACAAAGAATTATAAGAAATTACTATGAACAACTATACGCCTAGAAATTTGAAAACCTGGGTGAAATGGACAAATTTCTAGAAAAATAATCTCCCAAAACTGAATGAAGGAGAAGCAGAAAGTCCAAACAGACTAATAAGAGCTGGTGAAATTAAACCAGTAATCAAAAATCTCCCATCACACAAAAGCCCAGGACTGGATGGATTCACAGGAGAATTTTACAAAACACTTAAGGAACAGCTAACCTCTATCCTTTTCACACTATTCCAAAAAACTCTGGGATTTGGAAGATGGCAATGGAGTAGGAGGGAGCAGATTCCACTTCCCCTTACACACGGGAGAAAACCTGGCCAATCTATGGAGGAACAGAGCAAACAGCCAACAGTACCCCAGTACATATGAAAATAAGAGACCAAAAATTGTAGTGGACATGAAAAAACCAGACAGTAAGAAGAAGGCTTTAGGACAATAAGGTCCCAGGGACCAGTGAGGGGAATGGGGCAGCTGTAGCCCCAGGCCCGACGCCCAGTGCCTGGTGCTGGCTCTGGGTATGCCACATACTCCTTGGGAGTGATGGGCCTGCCACAGAGTCCTTGGGAGAGAGCCGGGTCAACTGCTCCCTCCCTCCCCAGCCAAGCAGGGATTGAGCAGCACCAGGAGAGACTTGGTTGCTTGAAGATGCAGATAGGGGAATAAGGACAAAGAGGCAAACACACAGGGGCCATGATCACTCATGGAGTGTGTGATCACTGGCTTGGGAGACTTGAGAGTCCCACAATGATATGCACTGACCACAATAGTCACCAGTCTGGCTGGAAAATTGTGCTGTACTGATCGGCAGGCTTAAGTAGGAGGAATTTCTCAAAAAGTAAAACTGGGGATTCTCCTGCGACAGCCACTAGGCCTACTCCACACCCTACCGAGCAGCGATCCCAAGGTTATGCAGAAGGACCTGCATTCCCCCATAGCACTGGAAAGGGTTCATGCCCAAACTCGTGGGACTGAGGCAACATGGCCAAGCGTGCATGCCTGCACCCCAGCCTACAGCAACAACCACTGGGGGAAGAGTGCTCTGAAGAAGACCTGGATCCCCCAACTAAGATGCAGGGGAGAGGAGCCAGACTAGCTCTTAGGAGAGTGCTCGCAAGACTGAGTACACATCGGGAAGGGAGAAACACCACACCAATCGCCTCTCAGCCTGCTGCAGCCAGCAAAACCAGAAAAAGACAAGCAAGACCAGTTTGGCCACTTTGAAACCAACAAGAGGTGTGTTTTCTTTTGTTTGCTTGTTTGTTTGTTTTAAATAATCTTTTATATTGTTAATTTGTATTATTCTTTTATCTTTCAAACCCTTTTTCCACTCTTTCCTTCTTTCTTATTTTATTCCTTTTTTCTTTCCAATTTTATTTCTTCTTCCTCCCTTCTCCTGCCTTTTTTTTTAACACCCACAAGTGAGACAAAAAACTTGAAACTGTGAAAGAACCAGAGGTGGACCCAAAGATGGGGCATCCCAACAGTTGAGACAGTGAGCTAAATTTCACTTTGCTATTGCAGAGAAACTACAAGTTACTGCATATTTGTATTATTATTTTTCATTATTCTTACATCTTTTATTTGAATAGTATTTTTGTATTCTTCTTTCTGTATAGTCTGCTTTGCTTGGGTGGTTATATTGTATCATTGGGAGAGGCTTCCCCTATTATTTCTTCCACAGTGTATTGCTAATTTACTATCCTTCACATCACTTGTGTTCCTTTAGCACATACTCAAAGTCCTATGCCACCTATTCATGTTATCCAGATCATATAGATTCTGGCATATGAATGTTGCCCTAATATTATTGTAAATAATAGCCGGTTCATACAATTGTAAATACTTCAAAACACCCCTCCCAGATCTTAGCCCACTTCACAGTTTCCTGAACTCTATTACTGTAGTGGTTAACACTATTCTCTCACACACCACACCTATTTACTATCCTTTACTTTCACCTTACCCCAGAATCTGATGTTCCACAACCTCACTGCTTTCTAGATCCAACTCACAAGCCTTCCCTCCACAACAAGAGTCTTATCTTCTTCCCATCCTTTCTTAAAAGTGGTTAGTTGGGTTGAAGATCACAGTTAACACTATACATAGCCAAAAGATCTCCTATCTCTTAAATACTGGCTGCTACTGTAAATATCATAGCTGTCTCCTCCTGCTGTCTCCTCCTGCTGTCTTAAACCACTTTGCCTTCCACTCCAACTGATCACAAAAAAAGAGTAGGTGGAAGTGGTGAACACCAGGATACACACTGGAAGAAGAAACCCAACAACAAAAGAACCACCAATAGATAACAACAGAAGAAGATGAAGGAGGGAGAGGAAACCACACACACCTCAATGCAGAACCTATCTGGAAATAGAACTAAATAGTGGAGAAACTAACCAGTACAAAATACTGAACAAGAGCAAAAGAGAATACTCAAAACCTCGTACACACAGAAGAACTAGATTCAACACAACCTGCCCTCACCAGCACAACAAAGTACAAGAGCTGGTGGACAGAGTGACCATCGGTTAACCAGCTGGTGGGAAGGACCAACAAAAGAAAGACCCCAAAAAATAAAAACCCAAAGACAAACACAGAGCCAACTTAAAGGACAGCCAAAAACAGTGAGCTTGGGAGATCAAGGAGACTATGCCACTGAATCTCACAAGTATTCTACCACAGAAGTTCACACCATAAACTCAGAGAGCCAGAACAAATCCATTTAAGAAGCTGAAGCTAAAAGAAGAGTCTCACAAACAATGGGAAGACAAAGAAACAACCCCCAAAAGAAAGGAAAGGAGGAAGCCTCATAAAGAATGCTAAACAAAATGGAGGCAAGTCAGCTATCAGATATTGCATTAAAAGAACTGGTTATCAGGAAGTTCAATGAGTTCACAATGAGCCACCGGAAACTACAGGGGAACTACAATGAACTCAATGCAAACTATATCAACATGAAAAAGGAAATAGAAATTATCAACAATAGCCAAGAGGAAATGAAGAACACAATTTCTGAACTGAAGAACACGATGGAAAGAATCAAAAGCAGGATCAATGAAGCAGAAGATCGGATAAGCGAGATGGAGAACAATGTAGAAAAAAATCACCCAGAAAGAGCAAGGCTCAGAAAGAATGAAGAGAGATTAAGAGAAATGCAAGACAATATGAAACATAATAATATCCATATAATAGTAATACCAGAAGGAGAAGAAGAAGAGCAAGGGATAGAAAATCTATTTGATAAAGTAATGATGGAAAACTTCCCTAATTTTATGAGAGAAAAAGTCACACAAATCCAGGAAACACAGAGAGTCCCAATCAAGAGGAACCCAAAGAGGCCCACTTCAAGACTCATCATATTTAAAATAACAAAATTCCAAGACAAAGAGAGAATCTTAAAGGCAGCAAGGGAGAAGAAGGAAGCAACATACAAGGGAGCCCCAATAAGGTTAGCAGCTGACTTCTCAATGGAAACGCTCAAAGGAAGAAGTGAACGGTAAGAAATATTCCAAGTAATGAGAACCAGAGGCTTGCAACCAAGGATACTTTACCCAGCAAAGCTCTCAATCAAGATACAAGGCTAAATAAAAGCTTTCAAGACAAAATAAGTCTAAAAGAATACACCTCCAGCAATCCAGTGCTGCAAGAGATGCTAAAGGGACTGCTCTAAGGAAAGGAAGGAAAAGAGAGTGACAGAGAGGAACAGAGGTACAAAAAGGGCAATGAGTAAGTACCTATCAATAACAACCTTAAATGCAAATCGATTAAATGGTCCAATCAAAAGAACAGAATAGCTGAATGAGTAAGAAAGCATGACCCACACATATGCTGCCTACAAGAGACCCATCTCAGGACAAAAGACCTACACAGACCAAAAGTGAAAGGCTGGAAACAAATTTTCCGAGTAGACGGACAGGAAAAGAAAGCCGGGGTAGCAATACTCATATCAGACAAAATAGACTTCAAAAAAAGGGCCATAAAGAGACACCCAGAAGGTCACTTCATAGTAATCAAGGGAAGACTCCACCAAGAGGACATAAACATTGTAAATATATATGCACCCAACATAGAAGTACCCAAATACATAAAGAAATCTTAGAGGACTTCAAGAAGTATCTTGACAGTAGGACAATTATAGTAGGGGATTTTAATACCCCATTGTCAAAAATGGACGGATCTTCCAAACAAAATATTAACAATGATATTGTGGCATTGAACAATGCCCTAGTGAAATGGACTTAATTGATATATATAGAGCCCTGCATCCCAAAGAAACTAATTGCACATTCTTTTCAAATGCACATGGAACATTTTCAAAGATACACCACATGATAGGACACAAAACAAGCCTCAACAAATTCAAGAAAATTGAAATCATACCAACCATTTTCTCTGACCACAAGGGACCACAACTAGAAACTTACCCCAATGGAAACAACCCAAAACTCTCAAAAAATATGGAGATTGAATAGCATGGTATTAAGCGATAAATGGGTCAAGAATGAAATTAGGGAAGAAATCAAAAAGTTTCTGGAAACAAATGAAAATGATCTCATGACAACCCAAAACTTATGGGACACAGCAAAGGCAGTCCTGAGACAGAAGTTCATAGCAATACAGGCCTACCTAAAAAATTAGAAACATTTCAAACAAACAACCTAACCCTACGCCTACAAGAACTCAAGAAACAACAACAAAGACAGCCCAGAGCAAGTAGAAGGAAAGAAATAACCAAGATCAGAGCAGAATTAAATGACATAGAGACTAAAAGCACAATTCTAAGGATCAGTGAATCCAGGAGCTGGTTTTCCGAAAACATAAACAAAATTGACAAGCCTTTAAGCAGGCTCATAAAAAAAAGAGAGAGAGAGAGGACCAAAATAAACACAATCAGAAATGGAAGAGGAGAGATTACAACTGACACCACAGAGATACAAAGGATTGTAAGAAATTACTATGAGGAGCTATATGCCAAGAAATTTGAAAACCTCGGTGAAATGGACAAATTTCTAGAAAATATATAACCTTCCAAATTTCAGTGAAGAAGGAGCGCAAAGTCTGAACAGACCCATAGCGGCAGATTAAATTGAAACAGAAATCAAAAAACTCCCAACACAAAAGCCCTGGACCAGATGGTTTCACAGGAGAATTCTACAGAGTACTTAAGGAGGAGCTAACCCCTGTCCTTCATGGACTATTCAAAAATTCCAAGAAGGTGGAAGACTCCCAAACTCTTTTCATGAGACCATCATCATCCTAATCCCAAAACTAGATACAGACACAACAAAGAAAGAAAACTTCAGGCCAATATCACTGATGAACATAGACACTAAAATCCTCAACAAAATATTGGCAAACCATGTCCAACAATACATTAAAAAGATCATACACCATGACCAAGTGGGATTCTTCCCACGGATGCAATGATGGTTCAATAACTCGAAAAACAGTAAATGTAGTACACCACATAAACAAAAGCAAAGACAAAAATCATATGATCATATCAATAGATGTGGAAAATAAATTCATAATTTACAGCACCCACTTATGATAAATATTCTTAGCCAAGTGGGAATAGAGGGAACATTCCTCAACATAATAAAGGCCATATATGAGAGACCTACAGCCAACATCATACTCAATAGGGAAAAACTAAAATCTTTTCCACTAAGATCAGGAACAAGACAAGGTTGTCCACTTTCACCACTTCTATTCAATAAAGTATTGGAGGTTTTAGCCACAGCAATCAAACAAAACAGGAAATAAAAGGCATCCAAATTGGAAAGGAGGAAACAAAACTGTCACTGTTTGCAGATGACATGATAGTGTACATGGAAAATTCTATAGACTCCATGTAAAAACTGCTTGATATAATAAATTAATTTGGCAAAACAATGGGTACCATGTCAATATCCAGAAATCAAAGATGTTTGCATATACCAACAATGAAACAGCAGAAGCAGAAATCAAGAAAAAAATCCCATCCAATATGGCAAAAAGAAAAATTAAATACCTAGGAATAAACCTAACTAAGCAGGTAAAAGACCTGTATGCAGAAAACTACACAAAACTGAAGAATGAAATCAAGGAAGACACAAACAAATGGAAACATATACCGTGTTCATGGATTGGAAGAATTAACATCATCAAAATGTCCATACCACCCAAAGCAAATTACATGAATTCAATGCAATACCTATTAAAGTACCAATGGCATATTTCACCGGCATAGCATAAACACTGAAAAATTTATATGGAACCATAAATTACCCCAAATAGCTGCAGCAATTTTGAGAAAGAAGAACAAAGTAGGAGGCATCACAATACCTGATAACAAACTGTATACAAGGCCATTGTAATCAAAACAGCCTGGTACTGGCATAAAAAAAGGCACATGGACCAATGGAAAAGAACAGAGAGCCCAGAAATAAACGCAAGTCACTATGGTCAGTTAATATTTGACAAAGGGGGCAACACCATAAAATGGAGTAAAAGCAGTCTCTTCAACAAATGGTGTGAGAGAACTGGACAGCTACGTGCAAAAAATGAAACTTGAGCATCAACTTACACCATACACAAAAATAAATTCAAGATGGATAAAGGACTTGAATATAAGCCGTGACACCATTAAAGTCCTAGAGAAGAATACAGGCAGGAAAATCTCAGGTATCTCACACAGAAACATTTTTACTGATATGCCCCCCAGAGCAAGGAATATAAAGGAAAGAATAAGCAAATGGGATCTCATTAAAATAAAAAGCTTCTGCACAGCTAAAGAAAACATCATTAAAATAAAAAGAGAACCAACTCTATGGGAAAACATATTTGCCGATGATACCTCAGACAAGGGTTTAATCTCCAAAATATACAAAGAACTTACACGAATCCACTCCAAGAATATAAGCAACCGAATTAAAAAATGGGCAAAGGACTTGGACAGACATTTCTCCAAAGAGGACATACAGAGTATTCAGAGACACATGAAAAGATGCTCAATATCGCTAGCCATTAGAGATATGCAAATTAAATCCACAATGAGACCACACTTTATACTGGTCAGAATGGCCATCATAAACAAAGCAACAAACAACAAGTGTTGGAGAGGTTGTGGAGAAAAGGGGACCCTAGTACACTGTTGGTGGCAGTGCAGACTAGTAAAACCACTATGGAAAACAGTATGGAATTTTCTCAGAAAACTAAAAATGGAACTGCCTTTTGACCCAGCAATTCCACTGCTAGGATTATATCCCAAGAACCCTGAAACAGCAATGCAAAAGAACCTATGCACCCCAATGTTCATAGCAGCACAATTTACAATAGCCAAGTGTTGGAAGCAAGCTAGGCGCCCATCAGTAAATGAATGGATCAAAAAACTATGGTACATTTGCATAATGGACCTCTATGCAGCAGGAAGAAAGAAGGAGCTCCTACCCTTTCCCACAACATGGATGGAACTGTTAAGCATTATGCTGGGTGAAATAAGCCAGGTGGTAAAAGACAAATACCGTATGATGTCACCTTTAACAGGAACCTAACTAGCAAAACAAACAAGCAAGGAAAATATAACCAAAGACATTGAAATAGAAAACAGGCTGACAGAAACCAGAGGGGAGAGAGGAGGGAATTTCAATGGAAAAGGCGAAGAGTTTACGGGAACAAATATAAAGGACATATGGACAAAAACTAAGGGGGTGGAAGTGGGAGGATTGTGGGGAGAACTGGGGGGTGCTGGGATGGGAATAAAATACAGAAAATTGTACTTGACTAACAATTTTAAAAAATCTAAGAAGAAGAAAGACTCCCAAACTCTTTTATATAAAACCAAAGTCATTATAATCCTAAAACCATATAAAGACACAACAAAGAAACAAAACTACTGTTCAATACTGCTGATGAACATAGACGCTAATATCCTCAACAAAGTATTGACAAACTGCATCCAACAATACATTAAAATGATCATACACCTTGACCAAGTGGGATTTCATTCCAGGGATCCAAAAATGGTACAATATTCACAAATGAATAAATGTAATATATCACATAAAGAAAAGGATAGTCAAAAATCACATAATCATATCAATAGATGTGGCAAAAGCATTTGATAAGTTACAGCACCCATTTATGATAAAACAGTAAAATGGGATAGACGGAGCATACCTCAACATAATAAAGGTCATCTACAAGAAACCTACAGCCAACATCATAAACAATGGGCAAAAACTGAAAGATTTCCCACTAAAATCAGGAACAAGACAAGAGTGTCTGATTTCACCACTTCTTTCAACATACTATTGGAAGTGCTAGCCACAGCAATCAAACAAGGCAGAGGAATAAAAGGCATCCAATTTGGAAAGGAGGAAGTAAAAATGTCATTGTTTTCAGATGATGTGATAGTGTACATAGAAAACTCTATGGAATTTGCCAAAAAAACCTCCTCAAGCCAATAAGTGAATTTGGCAAAGTGGTGGATACAAAGTCCATATTCAGAAATTAAAGGCATTTTTCTATACCAACAATGAAACACCAGAAGCAGAAATCAGGAAAAAATACCATTTGATATAGCAACAAGAAAAATAAAATACCTAGGAATAAACCTAGACAAGCAGGTAAAAGACCTGTTCTGAAGAAAACTACACAACACTGAAGAAAGAAGTCAAGGAAGAGACAAACAAATGGAAATATATGCCATGTTCATGGATTAGAAGAATTAACATCGTCAAACTGTCCATACTACCAACAATTTATAGAATCAATGCAATAGCTATTAAAACACCAAAGCAATTTATAGATTCAATGCAAGAGCTATTAAAACACCAATAACATATTTCACAGATATAGAAGAAACACTTCAAAAATATATATGGAACCATAAATGACCCCAAATAGCTGCAGCGATTTTGAGAATGAAGAACAAAGTATGAAGGATGACAATACCTGATATTAAACTGTATTACAAGGCCAGTGTAATCAAAACAGTCTGGCACTGGTATAAGAACAGACACATAGACCAATGGAACAAAATATAGAGCTCAGTAATAAACCCAAATCTCTATGGTCAATTAATATTCAACAAAAGGGGAAGCAGCATAAAATAGAATAAAAATAGCCACTTCAACAAATGGTGTTATGACATCTGGACAGCTATGTGCAAGAAAATGAAACTCAACACCAACTTATACCAAACAGAAAAATAAATCCAGGGTATGTAAAAGGCTTAAATGTAAGTTGTGAGACAATAAAAGTCATAGAGGAGAACATAGGCAGAAAAATCTCAGATGTTCCATGCAGCAATATTTTTATTGATATATCCTCTAGAGCAAAGGACATAAAGGAAAGAATAAACTACTGGGACTACATCAAAATAAAAAGCTTCTGTATAGTTAAAGAAAACAGTAGTGAAGTGAATAGCAAACCAACTATATGGGAAAACATATTTGTAAATGATACTTTGGACAAGGGTTTGACCTCCAAAATATATAAAGAAATCTCATTACTCCACCACAAGAAGACAAACAAGCCAATTAAAAATGGACAAATGACCTGAACAGACACTTCTCCAGGGAGAACATACAGAGGGACCAGAGACATATGAAAAGATGCTCAGCATCACTAGCCATCAGAGAAATGCAAATTAAAACCACAATGTGATACCATATCACACTGGTCAGAATGGCCATCATAGCCAAATCATCAAACAAGAAGTTCTGGTGAGGCTGTGGAGAAAATGGAATCCTAGCACACTGTTGGTGAGAGTGCATACTGGTGCAGCCACTGTGTAAAACAGTGTGGAATTTCCTCAGAAAACTAAAAAATGGAACTCTCTTTGGACCCAGCAATTCTATACCTAGGATTATACGTCAAGGATCCTGAACCACCAATCCAAAAAACCTATGCATCCCAATGTTCATAGCAACATGATTTACAATAACCAAGTGCTGGAAGCAGCCTAGGTGCCCATCATTAAATGAGTGGATGAAAAAACTGGAAAACAGTATGTAATTTTCTCAGAAAACTAAAAATTGAACTGCCTTTTGTCCTAGCAATTCCACTGCTGGAATTATACTCTAAGAGTCCTAAAACATCAATCTTAAAGAACCTATGCTCCCCAATGTTCATAGCAGAACAATTTACAATAGCCAACTTCTAGAGGCAACCTAAGTGCCAATCAGCAAATGAGTAGATCAAAAAACTATGGTACATTTACACAATGGACTTCTATGCAGCGAAAAGAAAGAAGGAGCTTATACCTTTTGCTACAGCATGGATGGAACTGGAGAGCATTATGCTAAGTGAAATAAGCCAGGTGGTGCGGGACAAATACCATATAATCTCACCTCTAACTGAAACATAATCAAAAAATGAAAAAGGCAAACAAAATATAACAGAGTCATTGAAATTAAGAAAAATCTAACAATAACCAGAATGGAGGGGGGAGGGCACAGTGGGAAGAAGGGTTTTCAGGAACTACTATAAAGGACACATGGACAAAACAAGGGGGAGGGTGGAAGCAAGGGAGGGAAGTGGGTTCGGAGAGGGTAGGGGGAAGGAGGGAGAAAATGTAGACAACTGTAGTTGAACAACAATAAAGAATTATAAAAAAGAAATAAAAAACTAAAAAAAAAAACAGTGGTACATACTCTGGTTTCTCTTCAGATCACATAAATCTTTCACCTTTTAAAAAAACAGTGGTATATGTATACAATGGAACATTACACAGCAGAAAGAAAGAAGGAGCTCCTACCCTTTGGGAGAGCATGGATGGAACTGGAGAGCATTATGATAAGTGAAATGAGCAAGGGGTGAAAGACAAATACCATGTGATCTCACCTATAAGTGGAACCTAACCAACAAAACAAACAAGGAAGCAAAATACAACCAAATACAGTGAAACAAAGAACAAACTGACAATAACCAGAGGGGTGATGAGAAAGGGATACTGGGGAAAATAGGGGAAGGGCCATTAAGGAACATGTATATAGGACATACCGATAAAGCCGTAGGGGGTAGTTTGGAGGGTGGGAGGAAGGATGGGGTGGGGCAGGGAGTTGTGGTGGGGTAAAATGGAGACAACTGTACTTGAACAACAGTAAAACATTTTAAAAAGATAATAAGCAATTCTTAAAAAACAAAACAAAAAAAGACATTGGAGGCTGTAGCAATCATAAATCAATTATGTCGATAATATGTCCCTTCTCTGACATTTTTAACCTAGAATGTCCTGTATGATTTTGCCATATCTTCCACTGCTCTTGATTTTCTTTTTTTCTAATTTTATTTTAATTGTTATTCAAGTACAGTTTTCTGTCTTTTACTCCCGTCCCAGTCCACCCCCCTCAGTGCTCCCCACCTCCCTCCTATTTCCACCCCGCTTAGTTTTTGTCCATGTGTCCTTAATACTTGTTCCTGTTATCCCTTCCCTTTTCCCCCTGAAATTCCCTCCCCTCTCCCCTCTGGTTACTGTCATCCTGTTTTCTATTTCAATGTCTTTGGCTATATTTTGCTTGCTTGTTTGTTTTGTTGCTTAGGTTCCTGTTAAAGGTGAGATCATATGGTATTTGTCTTTTACCGCCTGGCTTATTTCACTTAGCATAATGCTTTCCAGTTCCCTCCATGCTGTTGCATAGGGTAGGAGCTTTTTCTTCCTTTCTGCTGCATAGAATTCCATTGTGTATATGTACTAAAAATGAAACTGCCTTTTGACCCAGCAATTCCACTGCTAGGATTATATCCCAAGAACCCTGAAACACCATTCTTTTTTTCTTAATGGTATAAATGTTTAATCTGTTTTTCCATATTGTTCGATTAAGTGAAAACATTTGAGTTTCATTAATTTCCTAAAATACATCTATGTTGTTTTCCCCTTCTAATATTACCTTTTTTCCTAAATTAGTTTCAGGTGTACATATAATGGTTAGACAATCATATATTGTACTTTACAAAGTGACCCCAATATTTTAAGTACCCACTTGGCACCATACATAGTTATTACAATATTATTGACTATATTCCCTATGCTGTACTTTGTATCCCTGTGACTATTCTGTAAATGCCAATTTGTACTTGTTAATCCTTTCACCTCTTTCACTCAGTCCCCCAAACACCCTCCCCTCTGGCAACCATCAGCCCATTCTCTATATCTATGAGCCTGTTTTACTTTTATTTATTTATTTTGTTCTTTAGAGTCCACATATAAGTGAAATCATATGGTATTTGTCTTTGTCTGTTTGACTTATTTCACTTAGCATAATACCATCTAGGTCCATTCATGCCATCACAAATGGTAAGATTCCATTCTTTTTTTATTGTTGTTCAAGTACAATTATCTCCATTTTTACTCCACTGTGCCCCACCACCCCACCCATTCCCACCTTCCACCCTCAAACCTACCCCCTTTGGCTTTGTCCATGTGTCCTTTATACATGCTCCTTGATAGCCCTTCCCCTATTATCCCTCTCCCCCATCCTCTCTGGTAACTGTCAGTTTGTTCTTTATTTCAATGTCTCTGGTTGTATTTTCATTCTTTTTTATGGCTAAGTGTTATCCCATTGTATATATGCATCACCAATTTTATATCTGCTTTTTTATTGATGGGAACTTGGGTTGTTTCCATATCTTGTTGTTGTAAAGAATGCTTCAATGAATATAAGGGTGCATGTATTCTTTTGAAATTGTGTTTTGGGTTTCTTCAGATATATACCCAGAACTGGAATCACTGAGACATAAAGCAATTCATGTTTTAATTTTTTTGAGGAGCCTCCATGCTGTTTTCCTTAGTGGCTACACCAATCTGCATTCTCACAGAGCACAGTGGTTCCTTTGTTTCACTTCCTCACCAACATTTGTTGTTTTTTGATTTATTGATGATAGCCATTGTGACAGGTGTGAGCTGATATCTCACTGTTGTATTTATTTGTATTTCTGTGGCGATTAGTAATGTTGAATATCCTTTCACATGTCTATTTACCATCGTATATTCTAACCTGTACCTCCAACATATTAACTACACTAACTTTAGAGTTTTTGTGCTCTCTACTTCTGCCTGGAAAGCTCTTCCCCTAAGTCTTTCAATGGTTGGATTCCTTATTTCATTTTGGGTTCCGCTCAGAAGTTCCCACCTGAAGGAAGACTTTGTGGAACATTTAATCAAAAAGACAGTCCATCCATCCTATCCATACCTCTCTATTTTTTACTCTGCTTTATTTTTTAAAATATTTTATTTATTTATCTTTAGAGGGGAAGAGAAGGAGAGAGGGAGAGGAATATCAATGTATGGTTGCCTCTTGTGCGTCCCTTGCTGGGAACTGGCCTGCAACCCAGGCATGTGCCCTGACTGGGAATCAAACCGCGGTTGTTTGGTTCGCAGGCCTGTGCTCAATCCACTGAGCTACGCCAGCCAGGGTTATTCTGCTTTATTTTTTCACAGAATATACTACTTTCTGAAATTACACATTATAGTTTTGTTTGTATATGTATATTTATTTGTTGTCTCTCCACTTATACTATAAGTGACATGAAGGCAAAGGCTTTGTCTTGTTGACCATGATAACCTTAGTGCTGAGCATATAATAGGTAGCCCCAAACACCTGTGGGATGAATGAATCAAACATCCTATTTTACATAAGAGAAAACTGAATCATGAAAGGTTAAGTAATTTGTACAAGGTCACAGAGACAGAGCTTTGATTTTAAGTCACATCTCCATAGTATTTACTCTGGTTGAAATTACCCATACTCATGCACAATGCTTGAAGAGAAACCCGAGGTAAGACCATATCACAGAGTTCTTTCATTTTATATATATATTTGTATTTGTGCCCAAATGACATACTTCATAGCACAAGGCAAAGCCCAGCAGACCAACATGCTGTAAATTTCTAATACACTAATAGATTTCTTTTTCTGGGAAGTCAATACAGATTGCTTATTTATAAGATGGAATGGTCCCTTACGTAGATACTATAATTCTTTTTTTCTTCTTTTTTATTGTTGTTCAAGTACACTTGTCTCTATTTCCCACACCACCATTCCCCCTGACTACAGTCATCCCCACCTCCTAGCCTCAATCCTACCACTCTTTTGCTTTGTCCATGTGTCCTTTATACATGAGATTTAATACATTGCTTTCCAAAGACAAGCCTTCCACTGAACCCAAACTTCAGCTGATGATTGGATTTTTCCTTAGATGTGTCCTTTTTTAATGGATGATTTGATTACAAATAACTCATCTTTTAATACTATTTATTACTTAGAGAAGAAATGGAGAGATTAAGCCAACATCCTTGCTACTGCCTTCTGCAGATGGAAATGAGACTCAGATATCCAGGACGGCACATTAATTTGACTTTTTAAAAATAGGGACTGGCAACTTTAATAATTCAAGGCATAGATATCTCTATCTTTGACAGGAGCATTTTTAATCTTTGGAGACTAAGATAGAAATCATTTCCTTGGTACAAAGTACAAGGAAATTTTCTTTAATTGTGGTCTTTTGTAGATAGCTCTGCTTCATGGTGCACTAATGCCAAAAACCTTTTTTTCTGAGAAAAAGAATGCTCTATAGTCCTTGTTCTGTACTATTATCCATAAAATGTCTTTTAATGTGTATAAAGTTCTAACATGTTTGGTTCATTTCTTTGGATCTCTTAGATCTTAATGTCAATGATTTGTCCCTTTGAATGAAAATATAGAAGGTCAGAGACCCCTCCCTCCTTAAGCAGCACCACTGTTTAAAGAATCTGTGAAATCTAAAGGGATCTATTCTATACATGGTGCTTTGATGGTATGAGTGTTGGCAAAGAATGACTTGTATCTATGAGCGGTATCTGTATGGGCAAGATCTTCAACTCTTTTGATAAAACTGAGTTTTTCTGAGTCAGAAGTTTGACAAAGGGTACGTTTCCTCCTGGATTGACCTCTATTTTTAGGGAAGCCAAACACTATATTGAGTTAAGGGAAAACACATGAGTTTGTGTGTGGAGAGAGCCTTGGGATCTACTTTTGAAGGGGAGCTACCAACCAGAAGCACAAAGACAAATTTCACATTTTTGGACAACTCCAGGATTATTTGAACATGCTTTTTCATGAGAGAGGTTATCCTTGGAGCCCACATTCAGTTCTGTCTACTATTTTAGAGCAGCACAGTTAATAGTTTGGGAGTCAAAAGAAACCTGGGTTTGAATCCCAGATTACTGGCTGTTCAACCTTAAGCAGGTTACATAACTTTTGCGTCTCCATTTGCTTACCTGCAAAATGGAGATAATATTAGTCCCCATTTTATAGTTTGTGAAGATTAAATGAACTGATGCTTGTAAAATGCTTAGTGTGGTGCCTGACACATACGGCAATTCAGTAAATGGGAGTTATTGTTGGTGGTGGTGTTGCTTTCTTTAGGTGGAATTTTGTTGTATCTGTGACACTTACCAGCTATGTGACTTTAGGCAGGTCAGTCCACATGTCTGAGTATAAGTTTCCTCATTTTTCAAATAGGGATAAAAACAGTCTATCTGAAATTGTTGTTGTGATAATTACATAGGATAATCAGTGTAAAGCTCATAGCAAAATACTTGTTGTAAATAATCAAATAAATGTGAAAATTATTCTTTTTTAAAAGACTTTATTTATTTATTTTTAGAGAGAGGGGAAGGGAGGGAGAAAGAGAGGGAGAGAAACATAAATGTGTGGTTGCCTCTCACATTCCGCTCCCCCTACCCCCACTAAGGACCTGGCCTGCCATGTGCCCTGACTAAGAATCAAACCAGTGACCCCCTGTTTTGCAGGCCAGTGTTCAATCCACTGAGCTACACCAGCCAGCGCTGGATATTATCCTTGTTGCTTCCTTTTCTTCTTGACCAAACCACATCTTTTTCTGGAATAAGAAATCTCTTAGCAAGAAGGGAAAATAGAAGTATGGGGGGCAGAATATGACTGCATTATAGGAACACCTGTATACAGAGGAAAGTGGGAAATTAATGAAACATAATACATCATGACACAGCTACATAATTTATACATAGGAAAATAATATAAATTCAATTAAAAATTAAAATATATTTTTATTTTCATGCTGTAGGGAATGACAACATACTTCATCAGATATAATTAAGAATGACATTGAGCCCTGGCTAGGTGGCTCAGTTGGTTGGAGTATCATCGTCTACACCAAAAGGTTAAGGGTTCAATCCCTGGTCAGGGAACATACCAAGGTTGCAGGTTTGATCCCTGGTTGGGGAGCATACAGGAGGCAACCGATGGATGTTTCTCTCTTTGATTGATATTTCTCTTTCTCTCTCTCTTTCCCCCTGTCCCTCTCCCTCTCTCTCTTTTCCTTCTTCTTTCTCTAAGATCAATGAACATATCCTTGGGTGGGTATTTAAAAGGAAAAGAACAAAACTGAGAATAGAACTTATTACACAAAGTGATAAAACAAGAAGATTTTGTAGGGGAGAATGTAGTAATTAAATTAATTCCCTAGCCCTTTTCAGGAAATAAAACCTTTGCCCACTTTGAAGTTACTGGAAGGGAGTATTTGATCTGACATGGCCATTGGCATAACACAGTTCTTCTGTCTCATCTGACTACATAATCTTCACATGTACTCTTTAAATCCTGTTCATAGATCAATTTTCCCCAAACTAGGTACTCTGTCTAGACATATGAAGGAGGTGTTTGCTGTTTGTGTTATATATATAAAAAATATTCAGTACTCTCCCCCATCACCACAATTTCTGACTTAAAATGACATATAGAAGAAGAAATAAAAAGGTCAGATCTAAAATATTTAAATGCCCATAATCAGTCAGAACTGCCAATCTCATGATTATTCTATTAAATATATTTTTAGAAATTGAACTCTGGTAATATTTTGGTATGTGATAGATATTAATGCTCTAAATGCCCTTTAAATATTTTGAGATAACTTTTAGAACCCATACAACAAACACTCTAGACAGACTGTGCTGATTCTAATTAGTAGACTAAGTATCTAAATAACAAAAAATATTTCCAAATACTCAAATGGCTTAGTTCTATGGATGGCGGGCCTTTGGAAATCTTGTATAATGTTGTTCATGGTTTAAAGTAACATTTTCCTGTGAGTGACAGAAAGTTTGATCTGCCTAACTTTCTTTAGAGACAGATGTAAAGCACTCAATTGCTCTTTAAACTATTTTCCTAAGAACACCTATTCCAAACAGTGATTCCTGACTGCTCAGATATATTTATATTGAGTTGTACTAAAAATAGATTTATAGGAAATTGGTGACTGAACAGATTCTAGTTTTTAAATGATTTTTCTTCTGCTGTTTTTGAATTTTGATTTCCCAGACTGGTTAGAAGTAGAAAACCAAAAGCAAAGCTAACTGAACAGATTCAGGTAGCTTAAGTGAAATTTAATTGGACCATAACCCAAGTAGCAAGTTGCAGGTGCTCAAAATAATCTTGGGGGTAACCAAAAGTGTTTGATTATAAATAGTCATTTTTAGTAGTAATAATTAGTTTGTAAGATGCTGTGTATCTGTATTCAACTCTTTGAACTATTTTTTTTTTCTAAATTGCTTTTTTACTTAGAGACACAGGTTCTTACTTTGGGGAGCCTCATGATTTATTTTTAAATTGATTTTCATCTGCATTTGGGAAGGAGGTAAATGTTTTACCAGAAAACAAATGATTAGTGAAAGGGATGCATATGGATTTCCAGAGTTGCAATAAACTCACAGGTGGTAATAAATTGTGGTTCCTAGCTTTGATTTTGGGGTGGGCTATGTGGGGATGTTTATTGTTTACAAGGGAATACCACACTTTAATGAATGCTTTTTAGTGCCTATCACTAATGCAGCCATTTAGAAAGGAGAGAAATATTTGTTCCATATTTTTATTTATACATTACATTTTTATTGTTAAATGATACATGGTGCAGTGAATACATAATGGATGTTATACTGCCACCTCTTGGTTATGTAAATGAGGATCTCTGCAGTCATAATTCTCCATATTCAAATAGAAAAAATACAAGTGCTTAAAAGTCAACTAAGTCTTTTCTATTTCGGTTTACCAAAAACAATTGTAAATAAATATGTATGCATGTGTGAATGCTTTAAGAGCCCCTAAAAGGTATATTATCTATGCATTAAAATATATCAGTGCTTATGAAATGACAGTGACATTTTGTACTGTATCATTCCAGAAAGCAATGTTCAGACTTGGAATAAGTTTAGAATTGTTTACAGTATTTTTCATTCAGTCAAGATCATCTTAATCCAATATATGTTTAAGTATAATCTAAAACATAGAAATCCAAGTATTTTCTTTTTCTTTCTTTTTTTAAAAAAGCATTTGCTCCTCATTTTAATCAATTTTCGTCACTGTAGCAAGGTATAGATAACCAGATGACAAGCCAGAAAATCTGGCATTTTCTTATTAAATAATGTCTAAAACCTTGACTGAAACTGAATTTTGTGCCTCAGGAACAAAAAAGCTAGATGGCTAATTTTTTTCCTTCACTGATGTAGGGAGGAGCTTATAAAGAAAATATGCAGGGTAATATTCCTGTGGTTCAGTGGATACTAAAATCAGTTACTTATTTCCACAAAAATGGAAAGAATTAAGCACAGTGTTACATCAGTATCACCATTTGGATAAGTGTTTTACTATTTTAATAATAGGTCTTGTTTCCACCATGCCTCATATTTTACCCAGCCTCTCCACATTTATCAATACACATGATCATATAGTCAGTTTCCTTGACAGCTAGAGCACATAATGCAGTCCGGAAGGATCCACCACCTTTTTCTGTCACATAGTCAATGATGCTCTTGTTTAAGTCAAGCAATAATATTAATATGCTATTGTCCAGACATAAAGGTGACTTCTGACCCTGTCAGCAGAATGGATGCACACTTGGTGACTGGTGAGGGCAGTAACAATGGTCATACATATCTGCTTGCCTGTTTCCCCTGGCAACTAAACACTGGCCCAGAATTGGGGACAGCATGTGTGACTCTAGAATAGGTTCTATTCTATGCAAAAGTGTTAGTGAGGAAAAAAAATCAAAACCAGAAAAGACCTTTGAGACAATCTAGTCCAACTGTTGTTAAAAATGTGAAAACAAAAGCCTTGAGAAGACACATGAATGGTTCACCTAGAAAATGGGTGGCAAAGCAAGACTAGAAGTCTGGTCCTGTAACCACAAGGCCAGTGTCCTTTTACCCCACTGTGCTGTCTCCGTGCTCTTTAGTTCTTCTTTAAGCTTTCATGTGTCTTCATTTGCTATCTGATTCCTTCAGAGTAGCTTTCCAGTTATAAGTGGTAAAGGCATTTAAACCACAGTCCCTTACTCTATGCCCTGATCAGTGAATCCTGTTGCGTTTAGCAAATGATTATAAGTACAGGGGCAGCACCTAGGTCAGGGGTACTTTTCAAATCCAGGACATAACCTCTTTTGATTTTAGAAATGAGTGGGTACACCTCAAATGATAATCTCAGGCAATTCTTCAAAGACGAAGTTCAAAAAAAGACCTGTAAGCTTTATATAGCTAATGGAAAAACTGCCACCCAGAGAAGTGGAGAAGTGCCTTGCACAGGTCTCACAGCAGGATTGTGGCTAGTGGTGGCTGGTGCTTGTTCTGCAGCACATTGACACCTGCATTATTGCTCTAGTACATTAACTGATAGGGCATTGGAAGAGTTTTTAGACTGTTAAAGAAAAATTTGAGACTAGAGGTGCTCCGTAGAGGTTTATTGACCTTGAAGGGATGCCCATTGTGTAAGATGGCAGGTAGAAGAAAGGGTACTGATTTTCTTAAATTGAATTTCCATCAAATAGCAGGTTTCTCTTCTTACCACTGTTCTCATTGACGGACCTCAGACCTGAATGAGTGTTGTGGAGAATTTGAGATATCCAAATAAGTTAGAGATCCAGCTGTTTTTTGTTTTTCTGGTCTCATAATTAGTACCTGGACCCCAAACTATGGAATAACATAATATGTTTGTTCAAATGACTCAGTTTACATAGTCCATAGAAACAACAAAGAAGCTCAGGCAAGGGACTACAGATTACTCATGTTTCATGCAATAATTTTGCATTGGCCTCTGAAGAAGCAATTATTGTAGTGATGGTGATGTAGGAAGGGATTCTTTTGGTTATTTGGCAGTCACACAGAGTTGGAAAGAGAAGAGCTTTGAACTTCAGGTAATGAAGGTCTCACTGAGTCAGTTAATGTGCATCATTCTCATTTGCTTGGCAACCAGTTGGACAGGGGCCATGCAAGGCCAGCCAGAGCACATTGCTTCCATTAAGAGAGGTGAGGCACATAGAAAGTGCTGTGGGGGAAGTGGCCTTTTTGGGGATGGGTCACTATTCTAAACCTGCATGTTAAAAATGCCATTATGTCATTTAATTACTAGAACAAGAGAGAGAAAGGGAGACACTGTGTGTATGTGTGGAAGATATATGTGAGAGTGTGTTTTGAATGACGTGTAAAAGTGTGATGTTGTGGGCCTGTCTGTGCTGTGTGTCTGTTGCTGTCTGTCATTAGGGTAAAGCACTGTGAAGGGATGTCCACTATAGGATGTGTGTGACATATATGTTGAAGGGTGCAGGGAGAGGGACATTCCATATACCAATAGTTCAGCTAGGTAAAGAGGATGATAATTCAGTATTCAGTAGTGAGATAGCTGAGGGGCATTGAGGGGCCTGATATTTTGGGCTTTCTTGGACTTTAGGATCAGACATCATCTTAATGAGAAATTCTGGACCTCTATTATCTTGCATACCACCGATAATAATAGTTACAATTTATTGAGCATTTAGCATGTACCAAGTACTGTGCTAAACTCTTTCCAAGTATGAGTTATTTTTATTCTTATAACTGGTGTGAGGTAAGCAATATTGCCAGGTTTCTGTGGATGAGGAAATTGAAGAACAGGGTGTTTAAGTAACTTCCCCAAGGCCACTCAACTAGTAAATGGCAGAGCCAGAATTTGAACCCAGGCAACCTAGCTACATAGCCCATGCTTTTTTTTGCCACTAGCCTCTATGGTCTTTTATCCATCACCTCCCTATCAAATTCCACTTGTTCTGAGGACCCAACCCCTCTCCTTTTACAAATGAGGAAATGGAATCTAGGAGAGGAGAAGCAGCTTGCATGGGGCCCAAATAGCCATTGGTAGGGCCTGCTGTTCACACATACCCTGCTCTTTCTTTGATGTTGGGAAGCCAGTTTCCTGGGTGAAGCACTTCCTCCATGAGCACCATACACAATCCTGGTCTTAATGTCATCAGCAGCCTTAATTGCAGGAACTTGAGCACAGTTGATCAGGAACAGAGTCTTTTTGCTGGTTTGAAGGCAAATGGAATAATTCCATTTTTCCCCTTTCATTATTAATGTAGTCAATGTCAGTATATTTTGGTCAAGGCTGTGCATATATGCACCTTTCAAACTACCCCAGTCTACAGCCTTGGAGTATTGGGGGTAAAGGGAGTTTGACAAATCTAGTGAAACACCCAAGAAGGTTATTGACTTTTTTTTAGATTGTCAAAGTACTAAGGCAGGATCTGTGATAAGACCAGAGGCTAAGCTATAGGAATATGAAGATTCACTTATGAATGGTTCTTGGTGCTATGATAAAATGAAATGAAGTATAAGGAACTGCAAAATTACTTTTTAACTTGAAATTTTACACCACGTATTCATGTATACATGGTAAGCAAAACAGGAACACAAATTGTTGATCAATGTTTTTGACCATCTTAATTGCCAAATTGTGTGGACTGCTTAGCTGCTGAAATCATTTATACATGAATTAGGCAAGGCTGCCCACATCAAAACTGAGCTGCCTAGGGGTGAAGTAGCCCTAGCAGTGGTTGTGAAATATTTCCTCCCTAAATTTTTGGACAGCATATGGCCCATCTAGTTGTCTACTACCTTGAACATATGGCATTTTCAACCAAGAAGCACTCTAGACTTGCAAGAAATAGATACAAAGTCCAACTTCTGAATCAGGAATGCACATTATGCATTTTATTCTGGAAATATGGCAAATGAGCCCCAAAATGAACTCACTATATAAATCAGTAGATAAACTAACTTGCCAGGAGACTATCAAAACAGCCATGGACAATAAAAAGAAGCTTATTTAACAGTACAACCTTCAACCCTTTTTACTGGTGTGGCTCAGTAGATTGAGTGCCGACCTATGATCCAAAAGGTCACAGGTTCAATTCCCAGTCAGGGCATATGCCTGGGTTGCAGGCTAGGTTCCCAAGCTGGGGGTGTGCAAGAGGCAACCAATTGATGTATGTCCCCCACATTGAATTCTCTCTCCTTCTCATTCTCTTTCCCTTCCCCCTCTCTAATAAATAAATTAAAAAAAGAGTACAACCTTCAAGAATGGTTAGACTCCTCACCTCAAACCAGCAAACAGGACAGAAGACTGGCAGTTCAGGTAGGTGCAGGCTCCTCTGGTTAAAAAAAGAAAAAAATTTTCAATAAAAGTTATACCATATGGTTCTTGAGTTTTTAAATTTTACTTATATGTGGGATATAAAATTAAAAGCAACAAATGAACAGACAAGACAAACAAAAACTCATAGAGAGGCCACAGTATGGTGGTTGCCAGAGCAGAAGGGGGGAGGAGGAAGTAAAAAAGGATAAAGGGGAGATAAATGGTGACAGAAGATTTAACTTTGGGTGAGAAACACACAATACAATATAAACGTGTACACTTGAGACGTGTATAATTTTTTAACCAATGCAATCCCAATCAATTTAATTTAAATAGTTCTACCAGGGTAACTGCCCATAGCTGGCTGGAAATGGAGGGGGTGAGTGGGACAGATTTTGACAGTAGCTTCTGATCTACAGGGAAAATACAACTTTAAACATTTCTTTATTTCTTCTTTAAAAACAATGATAAAAATAATTTATTATCTGCTGTCAACAAAGAGAAGGACAGGAGGAAGATGAGTACAAGGGATTTGGAAGTTAGATAAATGGTTGGAAATTCATCCTAAACATTTTCAGTTTTATTTTTGGATCATTAAGCTAATATTCAGAAAGATGATAGATTTGTAGCTGATAAATTATGCTCGTGAAATTCTAATTGTTATTTAAAATAACAAGAACTTAATATCATGCTTGTTAGTTAATCATTTTGATAGCTTTCAACACAAGAAATGTCATCTGTTCTCTGCAAGGTTTTATGTTCCTTTTGATCTATTTCTTCGTGCATTTCATAACTCCTACAGTTAAAAACAATCACTACTGCTTATTCTGTTAAATAAGAAAAATTTGAAGCTATTGTACATAAACCTTGGAAAAAATAAACAATTATACTAATCTCAAAAGCTTGAATGGCAATCAAAGATATTCAAATACATCATCTTATTTGAGTTTGACAAACACCCTTTTAGATATTTAAGACAGACACTGTTATTTCCATTTTAGATAGAAAACTAAGGGTCCATCCAAGACATGAAGTTACTTACTAAGATCATCTTGTAAGCGGTAGGGCTAAATATAAACCAGGTTCTTAACTTTCTACCACTGGTTATTAGAAAGCAGACCTCCACTGAGTAAGGTGAATTGGCCATTCATCTCCCCACTCTCTTTCAACCCAATATGGGGACTTTACATGAGGGTGGAAAGAATAGTTTGTGTGAGAACAGCTTCCCCTGGCTCAATGGGCCATGGCCTCATCCAGAACCAGCTACATAACTTTTGAGGTCAAGTGCAAAATGAAAATCCAGGGCTTCTTGTTCAAAAATCATTAAGAATTGCAAGACAGTTCCAGCAGAACATTCAGCCAAGTCTGGGACCCTTCTAAGCATAGGCCCTTTGTGACTAAACATGTTGCATGCCCAGGGAGCAGCTGTCCCTGGCCCCACACACAGCAGAGGCCATAAGAGTTTAGGGGACTTCTTTTCAGGCACTAATCTATCAGGAAAATGACCAGAGTATGCCTGACATGGCTAGCTCACGGGGTCTAAGAGAGACTTTGGAGGAAGTTTCTGTTTCCCCAAACATACAGCAGAGAAAAGTAAGATAAAAAACAAAAACAAACAAACAAAAAAAAAGCACTGAAGCTCCAATGAAGACATCTGTGCAAACACAAATGGAAGTGACAAGAGTTGATTAAATATGATGTCAGACATTTATGAGGTACTCAAAGAATATCTTTCAAAGGGCTAACAGGATGGAAGCTGTGCTTAGTCACATAACCACCCCCATCCCCTAACGCCAACAGGTATTGTAATACAGAAATATGAGAATACATGAATCATGTAAGTAAGTGATTCCCAGCAGCTCAGAACTTGGGATCCATCTCTTTGGAGGAAGACACAATTTCTTGCTAGGTAGAATCCTCCAAAGGCTTAGCCAAGGCATTTTCTTAAAGTGTCCACTTTCCCAGGATTCACAAACTTTGTGTCAGCCACAGGGTTTGTCCCAACCTACTGATGGCTCTTATCAAAGATTCTGTAGGATTGCTGCCATTGAAACCAAAAATTACATGGGACCTGGGAGCACTGCACTAAATGATGGGAACAAAAATAGCTCCTTTCCTACTAAAACTGAGACTAGTATCTTGAGAGTCAGTTAAAATTTGAGACACAGGATTGAAGCCAACCTAAATATGAAATCCCCCTCTGCTACTTATAAAGTTTGTGATCTTGGCTAAGTCACTAGTCTTTCCAACATTGTTTTACTTCCATGCAAAATGAGAATGATTCCTGTCCCATTAGGATATTGTAAGGAATGAATGAGAATATTAATATATACAAATTGCTTAGCATGGTACTTGGCGGTTGGTAGGGATACAATAAATGCAACTGATGTTATTATTGGAAGAAATAAATAAGCATTGCCACTATTAAGGCCAGATCTTAAAGCCCATTTTATCTCCTCTTGAGAAGTATGATGATATTAAAAATATCGACACTTTATGTTCTTGGTATGTCAAATCTCAGGCTTGTAAAATATAACTGGGCCTTTTAACAGCTTATGTGATTTTGCTGTTGTTTAGAGAGAGTATATGGAGTCATAACAAAAGTGTGTCAATACAGCATTTTATTTTATTAAAGATTTTATTTATCTACCTCTAGAGGGTAAGAGAAAGGAGAGAGGGAGAGAAATATCAATGTATGGTTGCCTCTTGTGTGTCCCCTGCTGGGAACTGGCCTGCAACCCAGGCATGTGCCCTGACTGGGAATCAAACCGCGATCCTCTAGTTTTCAGGCCTGTGCTCAATCCACTGACCTACACCAGCCAGGGTGCAGCACTTTATTTTAAAGCCTATTTTACATTTTTGTTTATTTTGGTGAGTTTTCAGTTAAAACACATTCAGTTAATATGTAAGTTTTAATAACAGTTATATAAGTAACTAATGACAATCTTATAAAATAAATTATATGTTGGGATCAACTGTGAAAAGGAACATGGAAAATAAAAAAGGATGTACTGTCAGGGACAAGAGCTTATTTTTTAAAATTTACTTTAATGTTATAGAATTGCTAATTTAGCAATACATAGTATTTTAGGTATATTTAGGTTTAAATAATGAAAGAAATTCACAGGAATATAAGATACTTTTACTCATGCATAATTAAAAGAATAAATCAAAAGTTACCTTGTTCTTATATTTCCTTTAAAACATGAAACTGGAAGAAGAGTTCAAATGCTCCAAATCACTGAAATTTTGTTTATTGATTATAAGTAAACAACATCCTTTGATCTGTGCTTTTAAAATGTAGTGTATTGTTTTCCATAAATACCCACACCAAAACCAGGACTTCAGTTTTACCTATTTCTTCTTCCTGAAATTCACATCTCCAGGCTTTGGCTCCAGATGCACATCTGCACTATCATTTCCCCACCATCACTAAAACTAACAATCTACACCTGGAAGTCAAATGAATACTTCTAAACGACTTTTTATAAAGTTAATCCCTCCACTCTTCCTTTCAAAGACCTTCAGTTGCACCCAGGTGGCTATAGGATAAAGTACAAACTCCTTACTCAATGTATCATCCATGGCCTTTTACAGTGGACCCCTCTTTTTTCAATGTTATCTCCTACACCCTCAGAGTAAACTAAATGTTCTTCATGACTGATTCACCTTGTGCTTCTCTGTTTCCTAGATGTTCTTCAAGGAGCAGCTTGTGATGAGCATTCTGTAGGAAAACCCTCCCTTCTCTTTAGGCACTTGGGATGTCTGCTTTTACCACCTTTTCTGTACACTTAGGCACCTGAACATTCTTGGACCTGAGTACTTGCTGTCTGCATGCATGGCCTTAATCCCCATGCTGGCATGGAGGCCTCCTTTTCTCCCCATCCAACAGAGTGGGCATACATCAATGTTTGTTGATGATAGTGGTAGAGCAATTGTGAAAAAAATTGATGAAGAAATAACCCTAATCTTTTCCCTTATGCACCCCAACCTCTTATCTACAGTTTCTGTTTAAACATAAGATTGTGTGCTTGCTGCCATGTTACTTGTAATTGTTACCAAGTCATATTCTTACATGCATGCTATCTTCCTAAGAAGAACCTCAGCTCCCTGAAAGCAAGCATGATTCTTTCTTTTGTTTTTCTTCATTTCATATAATGTTGGACTTGCCAGGGCCAACCCAGAAGTTCAGTTAAGACTTCTTGCCTAACCAATCATATGTTATCAAGAAGTAATGCATGGAAAGCATCTGAAAGGATGAGGTATTTGCCAAAGTCCTTATATACCTCCTTCCAGTTTATATTATTTTCACTGGCAATGGTACATCCAGCAGCTCGATCCAAAGACATTTCTTAATAAAAATTTTAATGTCTCCCTCCCTCCCTTATTGGTGTGTGACTGCGTCATGGTTGTAGTAGAGTTTTTTGGAAGGTAAAGTGTTATACTTGATGTAGAATGTAACTGCTGCTGAAATGCATTTAATTAAGGAGAGCTTTCCCGAGGGAGTAAGATTGAAGGTGGGATTGGGGCCACCAGTATGATAGAGTGAGAAAAGCCCTAGACTAGAAGGCAGGAAGCCTGGGCTTTTACACCTGTTTATGTATTGACTGTATCTCCTTAAACTTCTAAGTTAATTTTCTGATTTATAAAATGAGAGGGTTGCTCTTGCTAAGTTTTATAGGGTCTCAGAATTATTTTTCTTTTGCTTAGATAGACTTTTAATTTTTATTTTTTTAATTTGCTCAAGTTTTTCAATTACAATTTACATTCAATATTATTTTGTATTAGTTTCAGGTGTATAGCATAAAGGCTAGACAACCATATATTTTACAAAGTGTTCCCCTGATATTTCTCCATCAGATATTATTGTAAAAATCTTCTTCCAATGTCTACATCAATGGGCCATTAAACTGCCTCTTGTATATCTTTCATGGAGGGGATCTCCCAACTTAACTAGAATGCTCATTCACTTTTCATGCATCTCTAACTCTGCACAACCTTATTTCCTCAAATGATGTCCTTTCTAACTTTAAGCTTTTGAAATTGAATGAGATGACTAGGGTAAACTGGTAGATCTAACTGGAAGCCACATTAGGCAGAGGAGAATGAACAACATGGTAGAATGTGAAAAATCAACAACTCTGAAAGAAGTGAGTTCAAAAAAGGGAAAGTATAGAAGAGGATAGAAATATCAGATTCTATACAGAGAGGGGTCAAAAGGCAAGAAAAATGTGGGAAAGAATAATACCATGCAGGAGCTGCTAAGACCAGGAGGATGAGACCAAAAAGAGCAACATTTCGTTGACACGGGGTGGACCATGAGTGTCCTCACTGACAGCAGCAGTTACTTCTACCTCCCCTATTTTCTGAGTACATTGCTGAACATGTATCAGCTCTCAAGGAAATCTGAAAGCTAGTTCACAACCTCTGGTACTGTGTGTAAATTATCAGGTTTTCTTCCTGCTGTGATTTCATTAATTTGGCAAAGTATATAAGTGAGGATTTTGAAATATTCTAACAAATTCAGTTTCAGCAAAACCTTCAATCACCCAAACTGCACCATTTCAGCTTGCTGAGAACATTGATCAATAGGTAATTGGGATCACAGTAGTTATTTCTGCCTTAAAACTACCGTTTTCTCTTGTTGTGGTTTTCATCACCCTGTTGACAGTGTCCCTGAGTCACTTGCTGTCTGAATGTGCACATCAGCTGCGTGGGAGGAAATCTCTAGAGGTGCAGAACGAAGACAGCCTGAAATGAAATATTTTCTACAGTAATCTGAACAGGGCTGCCTGGAAGGTGGTGGGGTTCTTTGTGTGTCAGGAAAAAGAAGCAGGGGAGAGGGAGGGAGCTATTTACTGAAACCCTTGCTGCTATGTGCCAGGAACAGTGCTAACTGCATGTATTTTCTTATTTACTCTCCAAAAAACTGCTATAAGCTGAGTGCTATTATTATCTCTATCATGTATTATAGTAATAAAGGCAAAAAATCAGATAATTACAGGAAGGGGTTCTGTAATTATACTAAGGAAAGAGGACAAAGAGGTTCAGCAACTCATCATGGCATTGAATGATCTAGTAGGTAGTTCCATTTCCATGTGCCTACCAGTTCACCACTCTGCTTTAGCCTGTTGCTGTGTCAAGGCCACCTGTGAAGAAATCCCTCTAGTTCCTACCTAAGCTATTGGGATTGATTTCCAAAAAGCTAGTTTGACTGAATGTGTCTTTTCTAGCCCTTGCTTTAGGTTTCTGTAGACAGAGTCAGGATTTCAGAAAACTCAAATGGATGATTTTGCCCACTTCTAGTTATGTGAAGCTTGGAAGCCTTCAGATTTTTCAGACACAAGGGGTCAAACTGCAGTCTAAGCATGAGAGCCCCATGAGTTTAGGCATAATAAAACTGGCAACTGCTACTAGAAGCTCTACTCCTCCATCCATGAGGCTGACATTGACCCTAGCCATGCCTTATACAACTTCTAGCTTATAAAGCTGTGGAGTGAGCGAAATAAAGCCCAATTCCTCTGCCTGTATTGAAGCTTGGGTTTGACTATGACCAGTCTTTGTGGCATTTATTCAGAGATTTGGTAGAAGCTCTAAGTTACAGTGTTCCTCCCCCCACCCTTACCAGTTCAACTAGAATCAAGGACCTGATGATGCAAGAAAAAGCTAGGGCTAAACCAGTTGCCAAGACACCAAAAGCATCAGTTCCATTAAAGAGGGCTCCAAGTAAGAGATTACTCTCCAGATGCTACAGGCCAATGGCCCTCAACTATCATGAGAACAAGGACCATTTTAATTTCTGTAAACTCTTGGAATACTGATAGAAGAGGACAAAAAGGTCATTACTGAGAGGGGAGATCTTAGCTAGAATTCCCTTAGCAGGGTCAGAGAAGTCACTGAGTGGGTCAAGGGAACAGGGAGGACCTGGGCTTTCTGGGGATCCTGCAGGAGCATGGGGACTGCTTCATGCTTAAAGAAATATCAGGCAAAGTATAGTATTTATAAAGTATCTAGTATGTACCAGACATCATTCCAAATGCTAGACACATTCTTTTAAATTCTTCTGTCAATGCTATAAGTGAGCTCCCATATTAATGTTTTTAGATCAGAAAAATAAGGTTCGGAGACATTGAATTCATTAACTCAAGGGCACATAGCTAGTGAGTGGCAGAGTCCAGAGTAAAATCCAAGTCTATTTTATATTATAGTTCTTTTCACTGTATGAGTTCTTTTAAGAAAAGAGAGCTAAAAGTGCTGAAGCATGCATGCCTCCATCCAGAGTTCCATAGTTACTGCTAAGGGTGCAAGAGGCAAATGTGCAGAGTGGGAGATAGGTGGGATAAGTAAGACAGGGCAGCTTAAGAGTGCTGAGAGAATTCAGACTGATAAGCATCCCCTTACTTCCTATGACCTCAGAATTCACAGGAAAAGGCCAAGAGAATTCTCATTTAATACTGGAAAAGTAGGAGCAAGGGTGTGATGTCAGTAGCACACTATATTACTGGCCATTTTCACATAGTGCCTGCTGCAGGAATAGAGTCCTTCACATCTCAGATGTTGGCCTAATGAGAGTATGTACCACAATGCTGCAAAAGGCTCTCAAATCAATAGTACTTTCTGGCACATACCTCCTTGGTAAGCACTTTTGTAAGGTGGACATAATAATAAATGTGCAATGTAATATTTAAGAATAACCTTCAGCTATTAAGTTGATCACCTATCAAGCTGTTACCTTTGCAAAATAAACTTCACTAATTTAAGCTCACATAAATTTCCAATAGGCAGGTACTTCATGTAACACACCCTGAACTGACTGCCAAGAAAAGAGGAAGGCAGAGATATAGGAAGGGAGGGTTTGTGGCCTTCTTAACTGAAGAAGCACACCACAAAGAACTTTAGTATCTGACTTTTCACTGTCCTAGTAAATAACAGTAAACAGTCTGTTGCCTAAATGTTTCTGCATTTATGTGCTTTCCTGTTATTCCATGTGAAGTAGTCTGCCACAGTCCTTTCAGTCCCTAGCAGGAATCAGCTGAACTTAAGGAGCCTTACAAATATGCCCAACTTAGAAAGCTGGCATCAGAAAATGAAAAGTGTTTCTGTGCTTTTACCAATCAGTTCTTCATGTGGAACATTATCTGACCCAACAGCCACTCTCATTTTAAAAAAATATTTGCTTGTCAAGAAGAACATTCTCCCCATCTTAATTATCACATTTCTAGTCTATGTCCAGAGATCTCCCAGAATTTTTGACACAACACATTAAAAAATGATGTGATATTTTCTTTTAGTAGGCAGAGATGGCAAATTCTGAACCATCTTTAGTCCCTCAGCTGGCCTAATGACCAGGATAATTAGAAATAACTGTCCTATCCCTGAGCATTTTTGCCCACAGTCTCTGCTCAGATACTTAAAACAAAAATTAAATGTGCAATGATTAACAAGTTTATGTTTCCCTATTCTAGTCTTCACCAGTCATTCATGGTTTTTCATGTCTCTCACTTCAAATTTTTCATTGAGGTAACATTGATTAATAACATTATATAAATTTGACATGTACATTATAATTCAATACCTGTATACACTATAATGTGGTCACCACCAAAAGTCTAGTTTCCATTCATCACTATACAGCTGACTGTTTACCCATTTCACTTCCCCACTCCCCCTTCCCCTCTGTAACTGCCAACCTGTTGTCTGTGTCTGAGTTATTTCCATTTTGTTTTGTTTGTTCCTTTCTTGTTTTATATTCCACATATGATGTTCAATATCACTGATTATTAGGGAAATGTAAATCAAACCACAATGAGATATCACTTCATACCTGTCAGAATGGCATTATCAAAAAGACAAGAAATAACAGGTGTTGAAGAACATGTGTAGAAAAGAAAGCCCTCATACACTGTTGGTAGGATTGTAAAGTGGTACAGCCAATATGGAAAACAGCCTGGCTATTCCTTAAAAAATGAAGAATGGAGTTACCATATTAACCAGCAAGCCCTCTTCTGAGTATCTATCCAAAAAATTCAAATACATTTATTCACAAGGATATATGCAACCCTTATGTTCACTGTGGCATTATTCATGGTGGCCAAGACACGGAAACCAAGTATTCTTCAATAGTTGATTGGATAAAGAAGCTGTGATACATATATACAACATAATACTACTCACCCTTAACAAAGTTTGAAATACTGTCATTTGTGACAACATGGAAGGGTCTTGAGAATATTATGCTAAGTGAAATAAGTCATATAGAAAAAGCTAAGAAGCATATAATTTCACTCATATGTGAGATATAAAACTGGAACTCATGGACACCGACACCAGTATGGTGGTTACCAGAGGGAAGGTGTGTGGGGGACTAGTAAAAAGTAAAGGAGGACAAATATATGGTGAAAGAAGATGATTTGACATTGGATGGTAAGTACACAATGCAATATACAGATTATGTATCATAGAAATGTACACTTGAAACCTATATAATCTTATTAACCAATGTCACCCTAATAGATTTAATAAAAAAGATATTTGTGCTCCCCTGTTCATTGCAACATAATTCACAATAGCCAAGATATGAAAACAACCTGGATGAATGGATAAAGAATATGTGGTATACACACACACATGCACACACATACATATTTACAGTGGACTACTACTCAGCCATAAATAATAATGAATTATTGCCATCTGTGACAACATGAATGGACCTTAAGAGTATTGTGCTAGGTGAAATAAGTAAGATGGAAAAAAGTCAAGTCTCTTTGATAGCTCAAATTCCAAATACATACACAAATGCATGTATGTATGCACACTTCAATACAACTATTCTTCAATAGTTGATTGGATAAAGAAGCTGTGATACATATATACAACATAATACTACTCGCTCTTAACAAAGTTTTAAATACTGCCATTTGTGACAACATGGAAGGGTCTTGAGAATATTATGCTAAGTGAAATAAGTCATATAGAAAAATGAGTGGCACATATACAATACTACATAAAAGGCAACCTTTACTTTCAGACTGGAAAAGGGTATGAATTCTAAGCATGAAACCAGGCTAGTTGTGTTCTATGAAATAATGATCAGAGCAACGTTTGTTAAACATATATTACAGGCCCAGCAACCTGTCAAAATATTTATAACATTATTTAATTTTTATTCTTACATTTCATTTATCACCATTTAATATATGAGGGAAATTGAGACTCAGTCTAAGTAATTTGCCCAAGTTCATAAAACTAGTCAGCAAAATAATTTTACCTGCAGCCCAGGTTCCCTTGTCGCACTGTGTATGTTGTTTAGTTATTTATTTCACTGTCTACAGAAAATATAGCAACCTGTTTAGCATTTGGTGGGATACTCAAGGATCTGTCAATCTTCATTTTTGTAGCACAATGGAATGAACAAATGCAAGTGCAGGTCTCATGCAGTGATCAACAAACACTCTAGGAATAGCGGCCTCACATAGCACTACATCCATTTGAATCTCTTCAAATGCAGGTGTTAGTGTAGTTTAAATGAGGTGCAATTATAGTCCTTTTCTATGCAAATCATGGTGTTGCATAAATTAGTTGTTCACCTACATTGGTGTATCTTAAAAACTGTTGGGCAAATCAATGCACAAAAATATTAGTTTTTTAGTAAGTCTCTCTGAGAATAACCAGCAGCACAGAGGGAAAGAAAGCAGTTGCCCAACCAGATTATGAGTTTTAAATGAAGCTTTTCAGAGCAGGAACAAAATGAATTAGCATAGGAGCTAACCAGATGGTGCGAAACGGCATTACTTGACTCAATGGTCTCTCAGGAGAAGCAAGGAAAAAGGTTTTCTAAAATATATAAACTAATCTAGCTGTTCTACTTAGACTCCCTGGCTGCAGTAGAGTATCTGGAGTTAAATGAAATATGATGATTAAGAACAAATAAACATGAAAATGCACCCATCCACACATTGACATAAAATCTTTTGCCCCAGTGTTCAAAATGTTAGGGTTAAAAAGTTACTTGAGTCCTGTGTTATTTAGTTAAAGGTCTTTATGGCATCAGTGGGAAAGAAGCTCGCAATGGCGTTATAGGCTAATTATGAGATGTTGGAATTTTGCATAGGTTAGTGCTTACCAATCACTATGGATTATTTTTCATTAAAAAATGACCATTTCTAGTAACGATGAAAAAAGGATCATAAAAACTTTTATATTGATTGGCACAGACATGACTTAGAAATATCTATATCCAAAAAGTACAAAACAGAAAAAAACTCGTGGACATGGACAGCAGTGTAGTGATTGCCAGGGGAAAGGGGTAGAGGGAGGTGGAAGAAGGTATAAAGGGGATAAATGGCGATGAAAGGAGACTTGACTCAGAGTGGTAAACACACAATACAGTGTACAGATGATGTGCTGTAGAATTGTGCACCTGAAACCTGTATAATTTTGTTAACCAGTGTCACCCCAATAAGTTCATTAAAATTTTTAAAAAGTGCAAAGAGCTGGTTAGGGCCTGCAAAAGGAACAGGGGAGGATTTGCTGGGGATAACACTCTACCAGGACCCCCTTCAGGTCTACACAAAAGTTTCATTTATCAGTTTAAATATTGATTGCTTAACCGTCCTACCCCAAATCTGACCAGGGAGGGCAGTTAAAGTGGATGACCGTTCTGGAGGTCTGTTAAAAGCTGTATAAAAGGGAATGTAGAAGCTTGGAACCTAATTCAAACCCTTTCAGCAACATCAACAATTGGATCTCAAATATACCAGGTGTCAAAAGTCAACTGGCCTGTGAGAGAACAACAAATACCATATGATCTCAGTTATATGTAGAATCTAATAAACAAACCGATGAACAAAATAGAAACAGAGGGGTGAATACATGAAACAGACTGACAGCTGTAAGAGGGGAAGGAGGAGGTGGGGACTGGATGAAAAAAGGTGAAGAGAATAGTCAAAGAACTATATGCATAGGGCTATATGCATAGCCCATAGACACAGGCAACAGTGTGTTGATGGCCAGAGGGAAAGCGGGTAGTGGTTAGGAAAAGGGGGCAAAGAGGGGAATGGGGACACCTGCAACAGTGTCAACAATAAAAATAAAGAAAAAAGACAACTGGCCTGATGGAGGTCTTTCTAACCTATTTCTCTGTCTTGCTGCATAGCACTCCAAGGGCAAAGATCTTGCCAAATAATTGTCATGGAGTCAGGTCATTTCTTGTGGCACAGGGTATCAGATGTGTCCCTCAGACCACTCATTACCTACCCTATCCCAGAAAGGATCATTACTGTCATTAGGGTAAATGGATTTATCAGTGAGGCCTAATTAATACTCATCATAGTAATGATTTTGCATGCCATTATATACATGACCAATTAATTCTGATGTAAATTCCATTGATTCATGACACACTGTGCCCTGTGCTCAGTCTGCAATTTGTTTCTCATGTAACGGCTTCTGTCCAACTTCACCTAACATATATTTCACCTACCCAAATTTTGATGAACTCTAAAGAACTACAAAGCCCAAACTCATTATTTGTACTTATAAATCACCTCCATGGTTTTATTCACTACCTATTACAAACCCATTGGTCTGGTTTTAATTTCAAATCATTGTTTGGTATAGTGCATATAACATATTAAGAAGTTAATATAAACATGACAAGCAAATGAGTCACAGGAAAGATTAATACCACCCACATCAGACTGTAAGGGCACTTTCAAGTGAAAAACACAAAAATAATAAGCACGCAAGAAAGGTAAATGAAATATCTTAGTATAAAGCTCAGCCTATATATACCTAACAGGTGTCCATCAATGTTTTGTTAAACTTGAATCTGAATAACTTAGACACTAAGAAAATAGGAGCAAAGGAGCCACCTTCTTCTACTTCCATATGTACAAGATCAGTCCAGAAGGTATCCAGCCATGTAATATGAAAAGTAGAGACATTTATTGAAGAAGATACAAGATAAATGAAATAATGTACACAGAACAATGACACCTCAGTCTCGATCAAAGTAGGCATGTAAAGACCTCACATAGTTCTCCTAATCACCATCAGCTGCCCTGTTATATTTTCCCAAATATCATCAATGGTCTGAAATCTCTTCCTTTTCAAAGGTGATTTTAGTTTTGGGAAAAGCCAGAAGTCTCAGTTTGCCAAATCTGGGCTGTAAGGAAGCTGAGTCACCTAAGTGGTTTGATGTCTCACCAAAAAACTCTGTATAAGACATGATGCATGGGCAGGCACATTGTGGTGATGAAGACATGGATCACCAGTTTGCCCATAGCAGCTTTCTGAATCATCTGAATAGTTTTTGCAGAGGAATGTTCAAGTGTCATGCAAAATTTGATGCAGATTTGTTGCTCTACTTGGTCAGTCATTTTGAATGCAAGGGCCACATAGTACACATGCTCACTCAAGGATGCGTAGTGCCCCCACTGACTAGTACAGTGAAGCTGACATTGTTCACACACATGCATTCAGGTCCACTCTCCTTGGCTGCCAGGTTACATCAATGTTGCACAAACCATTCTCATTATATTAACAATGACTGGACTTTTTCTGGACAGAATTTGTATATTCTTTACATGTTTGCTACTCAAAGTGTGGTCTGGGTGCCAAGCAGCATGGACAGCATCTGGGAGCTTGTTAAGTATACAGAATCTTAGCAGATATATTAAATCAGAGTCTGTGTTTTAACACTGAATATTTTCACAGGTGATTTGTATATACATTAAAGTGTGAGAAGCATTGGTCTACCAGGGTGTCAAACTCATTTTAACCGGGGGCCTCCTCAGTCTCACAGTTGCCTCCAAAGTGCCAACATAATTTTAGGATTGTATAATTGTGACTACTCCTTAACTGTTAAGGAGTTGAAATTACATTCAGCCATTTGAAGGCAGCTGCGACGCTTAGGTGGCCCCTGGTGAAAATGAGTTTGATACCCCTGGTCTAGACTTAATTAAGGACAATTAAAAGAAAACATAAATTAAGAATTGCCACAGTCTACCAAGAGTGCCAGAACTCCTTTCTGGAGAGTAATTATACATTATAAGCCATTCTTTGCTGAGCAGGACTGATTTATAGCTAAATTATTTCCCTCTCACTTATCTAGTAGAAGTCAATACTACCCTTTTAAGGATCTCAACTGAGAGTCCTACAGTTGCTCCCAATTGGCTTAGAATTTTATTACTTGAAGTGGTTTAGTATCAAGGCAAACTTGGAAAATTTTCTGGGTAGTATTATTTCTAAATTGATATTTTAATAAAAATAAGGTTAAAACGTAAAGAGACTGTAGTAAACACTTGAGTTGATTCAATCATTCATTTAACAAATGTCTAGTAAAGTTTATTAACTAGAAGTACATGAGTCATAGAGATCTCAGTCAAAGCCAGGACATTGGATGAGGGAAGATGGCAGAGGAGTGAATGGAAGTGACACTAACCTCCTCCTAGGGCCAATCTGGAATTACAAATCAATTGTGGAGAAACCACCCAGAACAAACAACTGAGCAACAGGCAGAGAGAAGCTGTAAAACTTCAGATAGACAGAAGACCCATCTTTGGCACAAGTTGTTTGCACCTGCAAAAGAGCACATATGTCATGGTGGGTGGAGTGACCCTCAGTCAACAAGCTGGAGGGAAAGACGCACCAGAGAAAGACCTAACAATAATCAAAACCCAATTATATCCACAGAACCATCATAAATAGCATAAAGGGCATCCCAAGAGCGTCAAGTACAGGTGATTGAGGAGATTGCACCATTGAATCTCACAGGCCTATTACCATAGAAGTTCACACCACAAACTCAGAAAGTCAAAACAGATCAATTTAAGAAGCAGAAGCCAACAAGAAGTATCCCAAAAATGATGAAAAAGAAACAACTCCCAATCAAAAGAATCCTCAGAAAGAATGCTAAATGAAATAGGGGCAAGTCAACTATCAGATATTGAGTTCAAAATAATGGTTATAAGGAAGCTCAATGAGTTCAGTGTGAATTACCAAACACTACAGGGAAACTTTGAAGAACTTACTGCAGACTATATCAGCATAAAAAAGGACATAGAAACAATCAACAAGGGCTGAGAGGAAATGAAGAATACAATTCCTGGATTAGAGAACACAGGTGGCAAACACAATGTCTGCAGGCTAAGTCGGGCCCTCCACCTTATTTTATCTGGCCTGGCACCTTGTTTCTACTCAGCAGCAGTGCTGAGCTCCTTGCCCCTAGTTAAGGAGTAGTTACATTTATACAGTCCTAAAATTACATTTAGCCCTTTGAAGGCAAAAGTGAAGCTGATGTGGCCCCCCATGTAAATGAGTTTGACACCCCTGCAGTAAAAGGAATCAAAAGCAGGCTCAATGAAGCAGAATATTGAATCAGTGAACTGGAGGACAAGGTAGAAAAAAACTCCCCAAAGGAGCAAAAACAGAAGAAAAGACTAAAAAAGAATGAAGAGGATTTAAGGGAAATGCATGACAACATGAAACAGAATAATATCCATATAATAGGGATACCAGAAGGAGAAGAGGAGCAAGGAATAGAAAACCTGTTTGAAAAAGTAATGGTGGAAAACATCTCTAATTTGATGAGAGAAAACACCACACGAGTCCAGGAAGCAGAGAGGATCCCAATCAAGAGGAACCCCAAAATGACCACTGCAAGACATATCATAATTAAAATGGCAAAATTTAAAGACAAAGAGAGTATTTTAAAGGCAGCAAGGGAGAAACAGGAAGTAACATACAAGAGAGCCCCAATAAGGCTAGCATGTGACTTCTCAACAGAAATATCACAAGCCAGAAGGGAACGGCAAGAAATATTCCAACTAGTGAAAAGCAGAGGCCTGAAACCAAGACTACTCTATCCAGCAAGGCTCTCAATTGAAATAGAAGGTGAAATAAGGAGCTTCCCAGACAAAAGAAGGCTAAATGAATACACTTCCACCAAAATGGCATTGCAAGATATGCTAAAAGGACTCTGTGTGTGTGTGTGTGTGTGTGTGTGTGTGTGTGTGTGTGTGTGTGTGTGTGTGTTGGCTGTTGTCCTTTTTTAATTTATATTTTTTATTGTTGTGCAAAGACAGTTGTCTCCATTCCCCCCTACTACTCTCCCCTACTTCAGCCATCCTCACTTTCCACACTTGATCCCACCCCCTGCTTTGTTTTGTCCATGTGTCCTTTATACTTGTTTCTGAAAACCTTTCCCTCTTTACCCCCATTATCCCCTCCCGCTTCACTTCTGGTTACTGTCAGTTAGTTCTTAATTCCAATGTCTCTGGTTGTATTTTGCTTGCTTGATTGTTTTGTTGATTAGGTTCCACTTATAGGTCATATCATGTGCAATTTGACTTTCACCACCTGGCTTGTGTGGAGAAAAGGAAACCCTAGTGCACTGTTGGTGAAAATGCAGACTGGTGCAGCCACTGAGGAAAACAGTATGAAATTTCCTCAGAAAACTGAAAATGGAACTGCCTTCTGACCTGGCAATTCCACTGCTGGGATTATATCCAAAGAACCCTGAAACACCAATCCAAAAGAACCAATGCACCCCAATCTTCATAGCACCACAATTTACAATAGCCAAATGCTGGAAACAATCTGAGTTCCCATCAGTAAGTGAATGAATCAAAAAACTCTGGTACATTTACATGATGGAATACTATGCAGCAGAAAGAAATGAGCTCCTACCCTTTGCAATAGCATGGATGGAACTGGAGAGCATTATGCTAAGTGAAAAAGGACTGCTTTAAGAAAAGGAAGAAAAAAAGTGAGAGAGAAAGGAACAAAGATACAAAGCGAATAAAATGGTAAAGAATAGGTACCTATCAATAATAACCTTAAATGTAAATGGATTAAATGCTCCAGTCAAAAGACATATGAGAGCTGAATGAGTAAGAAAGTATGACCTGCACATATGCTGCCTACAAGAGACCCACCTCAGAAGAAAAGACCTAAAAAGAATGAAATTGAAGGGTTGGAAAAAAAATATTCCAAGCAGATGGACAGGGAATAAAAGCTAGGGTAGCAATTCTTATATCTGACAAAATAGACATCAAAACAAAGGCCATAAAAAGAGACACTGAAGGACTCAGAACTATACACAACATGGAGGAAAGAAACTAAGGAATATAAAAATTAGTGGAAGCATAGACCATGTTCATAGTTTGGAAGAATTAACATTATCAAAATGTTCATACTACCCAAAGCAATTTATAGATTCGATGCAATCCCTATTAAAATACCAATGACATATTTCAAGGCATAGAACAAACATTTCAAAAATGTATATGAAGCCATAAATGACCGTGAATAGCCACAACAATTTTGGGAAAGAAGAACAAAGTAGGAGGGATCACAATACCTGTCATCAAACTATATTACAAGGACATGGTAATCAAAACTGTCTCATGCTATAGGGGAGGGAATTTCAGGGGAAAAGGGGAAGGGGTCACAGGAACAAACATAAAGGACACATGGACAAAAACTAAGGGGGGTGGAAATGAGAGGGAGGTGGGGAGCATTGGGGGTGGTGGACTGGGATGGGAGTAAAAGGGAGAAAACTGTACTTGAACAACAATTAAAATAAAAAAAATTGTCTTGGCTGGTGTAGCTCAGTGGATTGAGTGCAGGCTGCAAACCAAAGGGTTGCCAGTTCGATTCCCAGTCAGGGCACATGCCTGGGTTGCAGGCCAGGTCCCCAGTGGGGGCCACGTGGGACGCAACCACACATTGATGTTTCTCTCTCTCTCTCTCCCCCCTTCCCCTCTCTCTAAAAATAAATAAATAAAATCTTAAAAAAATAAAAAAAAACCTGTCTGGTACTAGCATAAAAACAGACACATAGATCAATGGGTCAGAATAAAGAGCCCAGAAATAAACACAAGTCTTTATGGTAAATTAATATGTGACAAAGGAGGCAGAAGCCTACAATGGACTAAAAATAGCCTCTTCAACAAATGGTGTTGGGACATCTGGACAACTACATGCAAAAAATGAAACTTGAGCACCAACTTACACCATACACAAAAATAAATTCAAGATGGATAAAAGACTTGAATATAAGCTGTGACACTACTAAAATCCTAGAGGAGAACATAGGCAGGAAAATCTCAGATATCTCACGCAGCAACATTTTTACTGATATGTCCCCTAGAGCAAGGGATATATAAAGGAAAGAATAAACAAATGGGATCTCATCAAAATAAAAGGCTTCTGCACAGCTAAAGAAAACAGCATTAAAATAAAAAGAGAACCAACTCTATGGGAAAACATATTTGCCAATGATACCTCAGATAATAGTTGAATCTCCCAAATATACAAAGAACTTACACGACTCCACTCCAAGAAGACAAGCAACCGAATTAAAAAATGGGCAAAGGACTTGGACAGACATTTCTTCAAGGAGGATATACAGAGGATTCAGAGACACATGAAAAGATGCTCAATATCGCTAGCCATTAGAGAAATGCAAATTAAAAGCACAATGAGATACCACTTCACATCAGTCAGAATGGCCATCATAAACAAAGCAACAAACAACAAGTGTTGGAGAGGTTGTGGAGAAAAGGGGACCCTAGTTCACTGTTGGTGGGAGTGCAGACTAGTACAACCACTATGGAAAACAGTATGGAATTTTCTCAAAAAACTAAAAATACATGTGCCTTTTGACCCAGCAATTCCACTGCTAGGATTATATCCCAAGAACCCTGAAACACCAATCCAAAAGAATCTATGCACCCCAATGTTCATAGCAGCACAATTTACAATAGCCAAGTGTTGGAAGCAAGCTAGATGCCCATCAGTAAATAAATGGATCCAAAAACTATGGTATATATACACAATATAATTCTATGCAGCAGAAAGAAAGGAGCTCCTACCCTTTGCAACAGCATGGATGGAACTGAAAAGCATTATGCTGAGTGAAATAAGCTAGGTGGTAAAAGACAAATACCATATGATCTCACCTTTAACAGGAACCTAAGCAACAAAACAAACAAGCAAGCAAAATATAACCAAAGACATTGAAATAGAAAACAGGCTGACAGAAACCAGAGGGGAGAGGGGAGGGAATTTCAGGGGGAAAAGGGAAGGGATAATAGGAACAAGTATAAAGGACACATGGACAAAAACTAAGTGGGGGTGGAAATGGGAGGGAGGTGGGGAGCACTGGGTGGATGGACTGGGACGGGAGTAAAAGACAGAAAACTGTACCTGAATGACAATTAAAAAAATAAAAGAAAATAAAATAAAGAAAATAAATAATATTTTAATAAAAAATCCACGACATTGACAAGTGTACAGGTCTTTGTAATCCAGTTGAATAAGATGTATGATGGTGGAAGGACTAGGTGGAAGGTGGAAGGACTAAGGTCCTAGTCCTAGTCCAAATACTGGACATATTTCCAATGTTTGACCATTTTTATAAACCACTGTTTCATATGATTCAACTTCATACATGGAAGACCAAGGAATTTCATGGAGGACTTTCCCAAAAATTGGTGGTTAAACTTGTACCTTAAGGGCAAGTAAAGCTGACTATGTGAGAAAAAGACAGTGGATAAAATCTCTCCATGTCTGTGTACAAACTAGTCTCTATTTAATTGTACCCTTCATTTATTATCTCTAAACTGATTTCCTGACCATAGATAAAACCTCTGTTTAACTATTTTTTTCTATTTTTAAGTATATTTCATTGCCTATGGTAATTACAGTTGTCCCAATTTTCCCTGTTTCCCCCCCTCAGTTTGATGCCCCCCTCCCTCCAGTAATCCCCCCTTTAGTTCATGTCCATGGGTCATGCATATAAGTTATTTGGCTTCTCCATTTCCTGTACTATTCTTAACCTACCCTTGTCTATTTTGTGCCTACAATTTATGCTTCTTATTCACTGCACCTTTGCCCCATTGTTCCCTTTCCCCCTCCCCACTGATAATGCTCCATATGATCTCCATATCTAGAATTCTGTTGCTGTACTAGTTGCTTCCTTAGTTCATTTTTGTTTTTGTATTTTTTTTTTTTCAGATTTGGTTGCTGATAGTTGTGAGTTTGTTGTCATTTTACTGTTCATAGTTTTTTTTTAAGACTTTTCATGTTTAATTAGGTTTTATTCTTTTTTTAATATATTTTATTGATTATGCCATTACAGTTGTTCCATTTCCCCCCTTCATTCCCCTCCACACTGCACACCCCATCCCACCCACACTCCCCCCGCTTTTTCATGTCCATGTGTCATAAGTTCCTTAGCTACTACATTTCCCACACCACTCTTGCCCTCTCCTGTCTATTTTCTCTCTACCTTCTATACTACTTATTCTCTGTACCTTCCCTCTTCTCCTGGTCCCACTCACCTGTTGCTAACCTTCCACATGATCTCCATTTCTGTGGCTCTGTTCCTGATTTAGGTGTCCACTTAGTCAGCTTTGTTTTAGGTGTGGTTGTTAATAACTGTGAGTTTGCTGTCCTTTCTCTGTTCATGTTTTTTATCTTCTTTTTCTTAGATAAGTCCCTTCAACATTTCATATAATAAGGGCTTGGTGATGATGAACCCCTTGAACTTGACCTTATCTGAGAAGCACTTTATCTGCCCTTCTATTCTAAATGAAAGCTTTGCTGGATAGAGCAATTGTGGATGTAGGTCCTTGCCTTTCATGACTTGGAATACTTCTTTCCAGTCCCTTCTTGCCTGTAAGGTCTCTTTTGAGAAATCAGCTGACAGTCTGATGGGAACTCCTTTGTAGGTGACTGTCCCCTTATCTCTTGCTGCTCCTAGAATTCTCTTGTTCATTTTTACCTTGGATAATGTAATTATGATGTGCCTTGGTGTGTTCCTTCTTTGGTCCACCTTCTTTGGCATTCTCTGAGCTTCCTGGACTTCCTGGAAGTCTATTTCCTTTGCCAGATTGGGGAAGTTCTCCTTTACTATTTGTTCAAATAAGTTTTCCACTTGTTGCTCTTCCTCTTCCCCTTCTGGTACTCCTATAATTTGGATGCTAGAACGTTGAAAGTTGTCCTGGAGGTTCCTCAGCCTCTCCTCTTTTTTTTTTTTTTTTTGAATTCTTGTTTCTTCCTTCTTTTCTGTTTGGTTGTTTCTTTCTTCTTTCTGCTTCACTCCATTGATTTGAGTCCCAGTTTTCTTTCCATCACTATTGGTTCCCTGTGCATTTTCCTTCATTTCACTTATCAATGCCTTCATTTGTTCATCTAATTTGCGACCAAAATCAACCAATTCTGTGAGTATCCTGATCACCAGTGCTTTGAACTCTGCATCTGATAGGTTGGCTATCTCTTAGTTGCTTAAAAGTATTGGCTCTGGGGCTCTGAGCTGTTCTTCTGTTTGAGTCATATTTGGTCAGGTGGCACCTGTTATGTATGGGTGGCAGAGCCTTAGGTGTTTATCAGGGTGGGGCAACGTAGTCACAGGGTTGTGACGCTGTCTGTGAGGGCGGGGTCAGAGAGGGACCAATGGTGCCTGTTCTGTGCTCTCTCGGATTTCCTTCCCCTCCGCTGCCACCCACAAGCACCTAGTTTATCTGCGCATGACTGTGTGTCCATGGTCGGCCAACCATCCTGTGTGCTCTATTCATATCGTCCCTGCATCTGGGGTCTGCAAGCTCCGCACCAGCTATGCTTCATGGCGCTCCCAGGTCTGCCAAACACTGGCTTTTCCAGCCTTGTTCCCTCTCCACCAACTCCTGATTCCACCCCTTTTACCGGTCTGGTTGAATGGTTGTCGACTTCTGTAGTTCAATTTTCTGTGTTCTGGTTGTGTTATTGTTTATAAATATTTGTTGACCTTAATCTTGGTTGTGGGAGGAGGTACAGCGTTTCCACCTATGCCTCCATTTTGACCGGAAGTTACTGTTCATAGTTTTGATCGTCTTCTTTTTCTTAAATAAGTCCCTTTATTTTTTAAAAAGTATATTTTATTGATTATGCTATTACAGTTCTCCCATGTTTTCTCTCCTTTATTTTCCTCCACCCTGGATCCCCCTCCCCCTAGCATCCCCCCCATTAGTTCATGTCCATGGGTCACACATATAAGTTGTTTGGCTTCTCTACATCCTATACCATTCTTAACTTTCCCCTTTTGATTTTGTACCTGTCAACTACGCTTCTTAATCCCTGTAACTTTTCCGTCATTCTCCAACCTCCCCTTCCCCACTGGTAACATTCCATGGGATCTCTATTTCTATGATTTTCTTCCTGTTCTAGTTTGCTTAGTTTTTGTTTTTTAGGTTCGCTTGTTGATAGTTGTGAGAATATTTTTATCATCTTTTTCTTAGATAAATATCTTTAACATTTCATATAATCAGGGCTTGGTGATGATGAACTCCTTTAACTTGACCTTATCTGGGAAGCACTTTATCTGCTCTTCCATTCTAAATTATAGCTTTGCTGAATAGAGTAATCTTGGATGTAGGTCCTTGCCTTTCATGAGTTTGAATACTTCTTTCCAGCCCCTTCTTGCCCGAAAATTTCTTTTGAGAAGTCAGCTGATAGTCTTATGGGAACCCCTTTGTAGGCAAGTGTCTCCTTTTCTCTTGCTGCTTTTAAGACTCTCTCGTTGTGGGACAACACCCAACTAACTGAGCCACACTGATCAGGGCTTCATATACTCTTATTTTCCTTTTAATGTCTGTAGGAACTCCAGCGATTCTATTTATTCCTGATATTAGGAATCTATGGTCATTCTCTCTTAAAATCAATCACAAGTTTATCACTTTCTTAATCTTTTTAGGAAAATAACTCTTGGTTTCATTAATTTTCTTAATCATTTGTCTTTCTATTTCATTACCTTCTCCTCTTTTTTCCTTCCTGCTATTCACTTTGAGTTTAATATGCTTTTCTCTTCTGACTTCTTAAGATGGGTGCTCAGATAATTGATTTGGAAACTTTATTATTTTCTAATATATTGCATTCATGTTATAAATTTCCTTCTAAGTACTGCCTTAGCTGCAATCCCACAAATAGTAATATGTTGTTTTTTAATTTTCATTGGGTTCAAATATTTTCTAATTTCTCATGTGATTTCTTCTTTGACCCATGGTTGTTTAGAAAATTGTTGTTTGTTTTCAAATATTTTCATTGATTTATAATTTAATACTATTGTGAACAAAACATAGTCTATATTGTTTCAGTATCTTAACAATTATTTAAGCTTGTTTTATGAAATAGACTGTGTTCTATTGATGAACGTTCCATGTACCCTTGAAAGGAATGTGTATACTGTTGCTACTAGGTATAGTAGTCAATAAATTTCAACAAAGTCAAGTTGTTTGATGGTGTTCAACTTTTCTCTGTCCTCACTGATTTCTTTCTACTTGCTTAACCAGTTATTGAGAGAGCAATGTTGAAATCTCTAACTAAGATTGTGCTCTCGTCTAGCTCTCATTTCAGTTCTGTGAAGTTTGCCATGCAATTAGATGTATAAACACTTATGATTATTATAGCTTCCTGATAAATTAATCATTTTATTATTACAAAATGCTCCTCTTATCACTGGCAATATTCTTCCTGTTGAAGTCTACTGTCTGATATTACTGTAGCTATTCATGCTTTCTTAAGATTTGTGTTTATATGATAAATCCTTTCCCATTCTTGTACTTTGAATCTATATGGGCATATTTAAAGTGTGTCTCTTATAGAGAACTTATGGCCATGTCTGCCTTTTTTATTGGTCTGGTAATGTTTGGATTTTAATCGGTGCAGTTATTTTATTTACACATGATATAATTCTCTGTATGTTTGGGTTTAAATTTGCTACATCAATATTTTTTTTCTGTTTACCCACCTGTTTGTTTTCTCCCTTCTCCTTCTTTCCCTGCTTTTTTTAATTGGAAAGGTTTTTTGTTTGTTTTTGGGGGGATAGTTGTTGCTTGGTTTCTGTTTTGTTTTTAGGGTATATATTTCCCCCTGGATTGGCTTATTAGGTTTTATTTATTGTTTCTCTTTTTAATTCTTACCCTAGTATTTGCAATATGCATCTTTAACTTATCACAGTCTATTTTGAATATTAATATATCATTTCATGTAAGAACCTTGTAACAACTCCCCCAACTTTATGTCATTGTCTTCATACATTTTACATCTACACATGTTATCTACCTCACAATAATTATTTTTATTCTTTAAATACTCATTCACTTTTAAGTATGTAGGGGAACATTTTACAATTTCCAGCTTTCTTCATTCCTTTGTATAGATCTGAGTTACTATCTTAGTACAATTTTCTTTCAGACTGAAAAACATTTCTTGTAGTGCAATTCTTTTGGTGATGAATTCTGTCAGCTTGTGTTTGTCTGAAAAAAATTATAGAATGACAGTTTTTTTTTTCTTTCAGCATTTTTCTGGTGGAGAATCAGTGTTGATTTTTACATTTCTTCATTTATGTGCATTTACATATATGCTTTTACTTTTTAACTTTAATATTTTCCTTTTATTGCTGGTTTCCAAAAATTTGGTTATGATGTGCTTTCATGTGGTTGCTTCATGCTTTTTTTTTATTTTCTGCTTGTATTTTGTTTAATTTCTCATACCTGTAGGTATAGGGAACCTATCCATGTGGCAGTGGTGAATGTAGCCCAGCCCCCGATTTGGAAGACCGGCAGGGAGCAAGTCGGCACACCGGAATTGAGCCCACGGATTGGTTTTCCTTTGGGGAATTAGGCCTGTAGTGTACCTAGGCTGCTTTGAGGCTTGCTTTTTGTAAAACTCCCTCACCCTGAATTGAAGCAGCAAATGTTTACTGCATATCTTTAAAGTAACTTCCTGAAATCTGTGCTAAACCTCATAAGTATGGAGTGTAACCGGTTCAACCACTTTTCTCCTTGCACCTGCAATATCCTTTTCTTTGAATTAGCAACATCCTTTCCTTTGTTATCTGTAAAAGGTAATCACCTACAGCAAACCTGTGCATAGTAAATGAGGACCATCCTTGATGTAATGTACCCAGAAAAGCAATAAAAGCTTGTCCAGGCAAGGGTTGGGGCCCTCTCTCACTTAGAGAGAGGCCTTGCTGTCCCTTTTCTCCACAGGACTTCTGTAGTCCATGTGAATTTGTTTCTCACAGCCACAACACATGGACCCCTTGGGCCAGACTCTGCATCATGTAGGCTTATACTCATCATGAAATTTTCAATTATTTGTTCATTATTTCTTCAAATATTTTTCTACACTCTCTCCCCCCCTTCTGGAAATACATTTGCTTTATTTGTTGATATTGTCCTACAGATCACTGAAATTCTGTTCTTTTCCATCATTTTTTGGTGCTTCAATTTATACAGTTCTTACTGCCACATCTTCGAGTTTGACGATATTGTCTCTTATAGAGTTTAGATGGCATGAAAACTATCCAGTGCATATTTCATTATAGCCATGGTGTTTTTCAGCATCTGTAGTTCCATTTAGTTCTTTTTTAGAGATTCAATCTCTTTTCATTATGCACATGCTTTTCTTTAGGTTCTTTAACATATTTAAATAGCTGTTTTAAAAATCTTTGTATACCACTTCATTTGTGTTATTTTGGGTCTAATTTCTTTTTACTAATTTTCCCCTGTGCATACGTCATATTTTCCTGATTCTTGTAGGTCTGTTAATTTTTGATTGGTTGGTGGATAATGTAAAAGTTACCTTGTTGAGTGCCCACATTTTATTGTCTTCTTTTAATGGGAACTTGTTTTGGCAAGCAGTTATTATACTTGTGAGTCAGCTCGATCACTTTATGGTTTTAAATAAAATTTGGTTAGGTGGAATCTAGAGTAGTTTTTAATATTTATTTATTTATTTATTTAGCCCTAGCTGGTGTAGCTCAGTGGATTGAGCACAGGCCTGCAAAACAAACAACCATGGTTCAATTCCAGTCAGGTCAGATGCCTGGGTTGTGGGCCAGTTCCCAGCAGGGAACGAACGAGAGGCAACCATACATTAATATTTCTTTCCCTCTCTCCTTCTCTTCCCCTCTAAAGATAAATAAATAAAAAATCTTTTTAAAATATTTATTTATTTATTTAATTTTAGACAGAGAGGAAGGAAGGAAGAAATAAAAGGAAAGAAACATTGATGTGAGAGAGAAACATTGATTGGCTGCCTCTGGCATGCAACCTCACTGTAGACCAATCCCACAACTCAGGCATTTGCCTGACAGGGAATCAAACTGGTGACATTTTAGTTTTCAGGATGAGGCCCTACCAACTGAACCACTTCAGTCAGGGCTAGAGTAGTTAATTCTAGTAGTATTTTAGTTTTGCTAGTAAGGTGTGATCTTTTTGGAGATGATTCACTTGCCTATGGGTATGTAGAGCCAAGACTGAAGCCCAGGTATGTCTTGACAAGAGCCTATGTTCTTAACTAGCATGGTGTCCATAGATAAGCTATCGAAGGGTTGATGGCATGAGCTATGATTTCTACTTGATTGAAAGGGGCTATCAATTTGATCTGGAATGGTCAAAGAAGACCTTGCTCAGCAGGGGTACTTATTATGGCTCTGGAGCCTGGCTAGAATCCAAACAGTCAGAGAAGACAGTAGAGAGTTTTCTAGGTAGTGAAAATTACAAAAGCATAGCTGTAGAAATGGCAATGTTCAAGTCAGGACTGTTCTTGTGACAGTGAGTTGTCCAGCTGTGTCAGGATGGGTAGAGTAGACATAGGTCAAAATGGCAGCAATGAGGGCCAATTCTGACACACCTCAATAATCAAAAGTGGGGCATATCCAATTGAGGAAGGTTTATGCTACTTCAGAATCTACCTGAATTCACATGGTAGCTCCATAAGGCAAATTTGAGCAATCCAGAGCCACACAGCCTATTATCTGAACTGGAATCACATTCAAGGACTAATGGGAAACACATAATGTACCATTTCTAGTCCAGCTTTTTGTAAAGAAGTAAATTGTTTTGAAAAGACACACTTATGCAAATGTGGTATTACTATCAGTTACCACATTTGCATAGCCATCTGCTACATTTTCAGAACTAACCTCAGAAATCTCTCCACTCCAAGGCTCTGGATAAAACCTTGTAATACCTATCAGTTTATGTACCACCAATAGGCTTTTATGATGGCTAGGAATCCATCCTATGACATTGAATCAAAATCCATCTGGACATAATGATTAATAATAGATGTTTAATGTAGTTTTGAGCATAGACTTTGCACATCAATTCTACCCATCCATATGCTGAATATGTAGTGTCATAGCCTGGGAACTTCTTCTGGCTTTTCCCATACACTCAGACCCTAGCAAGGTGGAAACAGAGATTCACTCACTCATTCAGTCAGTCAGTCAACCAATATTAAATATTTATTGAGCATTTGTCATATGCCAGACACAGCTCTAAGAACAAGATTAGATATAAACATGACAAACAAAATTCACTCTTTTCATAGGTCTTATATCCTTGTTGGGAAAATAGAAACAAATTGATCTAAAATATGTCTAGTAGTGATAGTGCACAAAAAGAATAAAATAAGACTGAGTGACAGCATGTGACTGGAGTGGTATGCCAGATTGACTAGGCATGGAAGACCTGTCTGATGAAGTGACATTTAAGCAGAGAGATGAAAAAAAAATGAGGGAGAGAACCATGCATACGTTTGGGAGAGAGTGCTCCAGGCAGAGGGGACAGTAAGTGAAAAGTATCTGAAGGAGAAGCTTGCTATCATGTTCAAAAAAAAGAAGAAAGAGGGCAGTGTGTTGGAAACATAGTGAGCAAAGAGGAAAGTGGTAGGAGATCAAGTCTCCAAAGAAGATATAAGCAGTGGCCAAAAGACACATGAAAAGAAGTTCAACTTCACTAATTATCACAGAGATGCAAATTAAAACCACAATGAGCCACCACCTCACACCTGTCAGAATGGCCATCATTAATAAATCAACAAACAACAAGTGCTGGTGAGATTGTGGAGAAAGGGGAATGCTTTTGCACTGTTGGTGAAAATAAAGACTGGTGTAGCCGCTGTGGAAAACAGTATGGAGTTTCCTCAAAAAATTAAAAATAGAACTGGCTTATTACCCCATGAACACTTCTGGGTATTTATCCAAAGAAACCTAAAACACTAATTTGAAATAATATCCTCTTGGGGTCCGACCTCCTTTGCAGTAAAATGGCTAAATGCACCAAGAAAGTTGGAATTATCAGTAAATATGGCACCCGTTATGGTGCCTCCCTCAGGAAAATGGTGAGGAAAATTGAGATCATCCAGCATGCCAAGTATACTTGCTCCTTCTGTGGCAAAACCAAGATGAAGATGCGAGCAGTGGGGATCTGGCACTGTGGCCCCTCCATGAAAATGGTCGCTGTTGGTGCCTGGAACTACAACACCACTTCTGCTGTCACAGTAAAATCTGCCATCAGAAGACTAAAGGAATTGAAAGACCAGTAGAAGCTCCACAATTTGAAACATTGCTAGTCAATAATAAATGGGTTAATTTATGTAACAAAAAAAGAAATAATATATGCACCCCTATATTCACTGCAGTGTTATGTTCAATAGCCAAGATATGGAACAACCTGAGTGCCCATCAATAGGCTAGTGGACAAAAAAGTGGTGATATATATATGCATTATTGATATATATATAATATGCATTATAATATGTGCATAATATGTATTATGTATGCATATGTATGCACAATATGCATTATATATTGATATATACAATTGATGTCTATGTCAATAATGTGTATATATATATAATGCATTATTACTCAGTCATAAAAAGAATAAAATCTTACCATTTGCAACAGCATGGATGGACCTAGAAGGTATTATGCTAAGTTAAATAAGTCAGTCAGAGAAAGGCAAACACCATATGATTTCACATATATGTAGAATCTAAAAAGCAAAGTAAACAGACTCATAGATACAGAGATCAGATTGATAGTTGCCAGAGGGCAGAGAGCTTGGGGGACTTACTGAGTGAAAAAGGGAAAGGGATTAAGATATATAAATTGGTAGTTACAAAATAGTCACAAGGTTGTAAAGTAGAGCATAGGGAATATAGTCAATATTATTGTAATAACTATGTAGGGTGCTAGGTAGATAGTGGAAATATCAGGGGGATCACTTTGTAAAATATATGATTGTCTAACTACTATGCAGTGCACCTGAAATGAATACAAAATAATATTGAATGTGAGCTGTAATTAAAAACAAAGAATATAAATGTAAAAAAACAGGCAGCCACCTAGTCATATGGAATATAGTAAGAAGTTTTTTTTTTTTAAGGGAGAAAAAGACACTAAAGGGTTTAAGCAGTGGAACAAAATGTGACATCTGATGTTCTGATTTAACTTTTTGGAATAAGGTCTTTTAAAAATTTCCTCAAGTGATTCTAACATGCATTAATGGACTGGGAATAATTGCATAGCAGGATTTCTATGTCTGCATTTTGAGAACAGATTTTTGGCAGAGAGAGCAAAGGTGGAAGCTACCAAGCCAGTTAGAAAGCTATTCCAATAATCCAGACAAAAAGTTGGTGATGGCTTGGATTAGGGTGATTTGTGAATGAGAGGAGCGTGACTGGCTCTGAGTGTCCCTGTTAACATTTTGGCTGCTGCTGCAAAGTAACTGGTGCTCTGTCCCTTCAGCCTTTCTTTCTCTGTAGCTTACCCAATTGTCCCTCCTTGCCTGCCCCCCTCAGGCTTAGAGGGTCATTCCCAAACAATAAGGGAAGAGTTTGAGAGTCTTGGTTAAATATTCTGGGACCCTGCCTAGTATAGCTCAGTTGTTTGGAGAATCATACCATAGCCAAAAGGTCGTGCTTTCAACTCCTGGTCAAGGCACATGCCTACGTTGTGGGTTTGATCCCTGGTCCAGATCCAGACATGAATGATCCCAGGTCCAGGCACGTATGGGAAGCAAACAATTGGTGCTTTTTCTCTAGCATCAATATTCAGATCTCCCTTTCTCCCTCACTTCCTCTCTCTCTAAAGGCAATTAAAAAATGTCCTCAGGTAAGGATGAAAAAAAATTGGGGGGACCTCAGTATAAAATCCTTCTCTAATGCAAGGACAAAACTCCAGAAACTGAGGTTCTTTTTCCTATAGCTTTGCCCACCAATACAAATTAAACTAAAACTCTGTAGTGAAACACTGGCCTGCCTCATATTTGCTTACCCAGTTTCTCCAGTTTCAGGTCCATCCTTACTCTTCTTTCCTCCAAAATCTAATTTTAATAATGGGCACCAGCTATTGAGTACCCAGTCTGGGCTATGCACTCTTCTAATCATCTTACATTAACAAATTCAATTCTCACCACAACACTAGGAGGTGACTGCTATAATTATACCTGTTCAACACACGCTATAAGGGAAAAAAAACAAGAGTTAAATAACTTGCTCAAAGCCACATTCTAGGTATGAAGACAAGAATTTTTTAAAAAATATATTTTATTAATTATGCTACTACAGTTGTCCCATTTCCCCCCTTCATTCCTCTCCACCCTGCACACACCCTCCCATGTACATTCCCCCCTGTAGTTCATGTCCATGTGTCATAAGTTCTTTAGCTTCTACATTTCTCATACTATTCTTGCCCTCCTCCTGTCAATTTTTCTACCTACCATCTATGCTACTTATTCTCTGTACCTTTCCCCCCTCTCTCCTCCTCCCACTCCTCCATTGCTAACCCTCCATGTGATCTCCATTCGTGTGGTTCTGTTTCTGTTCTAGTTGTTTGCTTAGTTTGTTTTTGCTTTTGTTTAGGTGTAGTTGTTAATAACTGTGAATTTGCTGTCCTTTCACTGTTCATATTTTTGATCTTCTGTTTCTTAGATAAGTCTCTTCAACATTTCATATAATAAGGGCTTGGTGATGATGAACTCCTTAAACTTGACCTTATCTGAGAAACACTTTATCTGCCCTTCCATTCTAAATGATAGCTTTGCTGGATAGAGCAATCTTGGATGTAGGTCCTTGCCTTTCATGACTTGGAATACTTCTATCCAGCCCCTTCTTGCCTGCAAGATTTCTTTTGAGAAATCAGCTGACAGTCTGATGGGGACTCCTTTGTAGGTGACTGTCCCCTTATCTCTTACTGCTTCTAGGATTCTCTTCTTCATTTTAATCTTGAGTAATGTAATTATGATGTGCCTTGGTGTGTTCCTCCTTGGGTCCACCTTCTTTGGCATTCTCTGAGCTTCCTGGACTTCCTAGAAGTCTATTTCCTTTGCCAGATTGGGGAATTTCTTCTTTATTATTTGTTCAAATCACTTTTCCACTTGTTGCTCTTCCTCTTCCCCTTCTTCTTCTGGTACCCCTATAATTTGGATGTTGGAATGTTTAAAGATGTCCTGGAGGTTCCTAAGCCTCTACTCATTTTTTCAATTCTTGTTTCTTCATTCTTTTCTGATGGGATGTTTCTTTCTTCCTTCTGGTCCACTCCATTGATTTGAGTCCCAGTTTTCGTCCCATCACTATTGGTTCCCTGTGCATTTTCCTACATTTTACTTATCAACGCCTTCATTTGTTCATCTAATTTGCAACCAAAATCAACCAGTTCTGTGAGCATCCTGATCACCAGTGCTTTGAACTGTGCATCTGATAGGTTGGCTATCTCTTGGTTGCTTAAAAATATTGGCTCTGGGGCTCTGAGCTGCTCTTCCATTTGAGTCTTTTTTTTTTTCTTTTGGTCTGGTCATGCCTGTTATGTAGTGAGGGAAAGTGCCTTAGGTGTTCACCAGTGCAGGTTAACCCAGGTGCTGGGTTGTGACACTGTATGTGGGGGTGGGGTCAGAGAGGGAAAAATGGTGCTTGCTCTACTCTCACTTTAATTTCAGTCCCTTTTGCCTCTTCCCACAAGCAAACTGGGCCTTTCTGGTGCTGTTTCCCAGGTGGGTGGGCTTGTGTATGTTTTAGGACCCTATGGGTCTCTCCAACGAACCCTCCTGTGAGGCTGGGAGTCTCTCCCTGCGCCTCAACCCCCACAAGTGTTTTCAAGTGGTGCTTTTTTAGGCTTTATTTCTCCAGCACTGGGGCCCTGGGTTATGAGGTCTGTCTTACTGCCCATTTTCGCCTGGTTTATCTGTGCGCGGATATGTGACTGCGGTCTGCTAGCCACCTTGCACTCCTCATTGGGTCTACTCGTTGCCTCCCTGGTCTGGGGTCTGCTAGACCCCGCCTGCGCACCCCAGGTCTGCCAACCACCACTTTTTCCTGTAGTGACCCCTCTCTAGTGACCGCCGACTCCACCCCTCTTACCGGTCTGGATGAATGGTTGCCAGACTTCGGTACAGTTCAATTTTCTGTCTGTTGTTTGTTTTCTTGTTTCTAAATTTTTGTTGTCCTTAACTTTGGTTGTGAAAGGAGGCACAGTGTGTCCACCTACAGCTCCATCTTGGCCAGAAGTCACAAGACAAGGATTTAATACCTAGGTCTTTATGACTCTAAATATTGTGCATTTAAATAATTTACCTGTCTCCCATTCCAGAACCCAACCTTCACGTGAGACCTGGAATCTGCTGACAAACACCTTGACCTTACTGCCTCCTTGGATCTCTGCTTCCTGTCTGCCCTTCCACATTGGGCTATTCCTCTCTGTTTCCATTTCCCTGAACTCCAAGCCTGTTTCAGCTGTTTAGGCTTTTTTTGCTACAGCTTTGGAGAAGTGGCTGTATCTGGTTTCTGGCTTTCTGCCCTTTGGAGAATCTAATGAATCTATGTCTCCAGGAAGTTTAACTTCTTCAAGAAAAGTAAAGTTTGTATGCATATCAGCTGGATATCCTCATTTCTTGTAGTGACACCTATTCTTGCCACTCTGGGGAGCTCAATTTGCTCTTACCCCTGGGAAGTCAGCAGACCTACTTGGAAGGGAGAGTGATACTTCCTCTTAGCAGCAATCTAATTTGAACCCTGCAGAATGTGAACTTCTAAAGGCCCTCATAAAGCCAAAAGTCCATCAGCACCTGCAATCTTTCACCATCTCTGACAAATGGAAGTGAAACTTTCCCCAACATTTACCCTTTGTCTTGGCCTCCAAACAGTTTTATATAAATATATATTAATATATCATATACTACATATCATATATGTATTTTTGCACAGGCCTGTGAACATACATTTTTATATATCAACAGTGCATTGTATAGTGGCTTATCTGTTTGCAGTTGATAAGATGCATTTTGAAAGGAAGCCCTTTGAAGTCTCCCAAGTGCTTACCTGTAAACAATGATATTGAGTGGCTCCAGAACTAGCTATGTGTGTGAACACAGAGAATGCTGGAGTATGCAAGCTGAGCACCACCAAGTAATTTATTATTAGCCACCCTAGAGACAAATTAAAAATTGTCAATATAAAATATGAACAAAGGAAAGTGTTTGAGCCCTGGCTGGTGTGGCTCGGTGGATTGAGTGCTGGCCTACAAACCAAAGGGTTGCTAGTTTGATTCCCAGTCAGGGCACATGCCTGGGTTGTGGGCTGGCTCCCCACTAAGGGGTTTGTCAGAGGCAACCACACATTGATGTTTCTCTCCCTTTCTTTCTTCCACCCTTCCCATCTCTCTAAAATGAATAAAAGAAATATTATTAAAAAGGAAAAGTTGTTGAATTACAAACTATTAAGAAAACTGGGAGAGGGCCTAATTTATATATAGTATGTAGCATTAAAATGTGATTTATAAATGAATGTCATAAAGTTGAGTGTTTACTGCAACTGGCTATAAATATATAGAGAAATAATTCAACTTCTTGCATAAAAAAAGAGTATTCAGATATAATGTTAACTGTTATCTTTACTCAAAAACCTGATGTTTGGGTTTTGTCAACAAATAATGGTGGGTTTATTTTCTTATATTTTCAGTCAGGGTGGACTGGGACGGGAGTAAACGACAGAAAACTGTATTTGAATAACAATTCAAATAATTTAAAAATAATAAAAAAGAAAAATAAAAAAATTAAAACAACAACAACAACAAAAGAAATTCATCTATGTGTCATGGGCCTGATAAAAGCCTTTAAGTGGCAAATGGAATGTGTCAAAGGGCAGTGAGGTGACACTGACAGAGCCAGTACTGGCTTCAGCTGGCTCTGAATGTAAATAATGGGAATGTGTCAGGGCGGGGGTCAGTGTTCAAGGAATTAGGCATCTCTGATGTTCCCTTTGTAGTCAAAGAAGTGGAATATTGGTGAAGGGTTCTTTTTTCTGTCTTCTGATCTCTCTCTAAAAAATATCCCCAAGTAAGCACTTGGCAAGCCTAAACTGGTAGATAAGTCAAGGGCTGTCATTTTGTCTTTGGCTATTGTCTTTCTATCTCTTACCTCAAGATTCTTTTTCATCATATCCCAATTATACTAGGGTCCTGAAGAATTATCTACCCTGGCTTGGTAAGCTTCTGGGTTGCTGTTTTCTTCCCTTCTTCCATATCCAAACCAACCATTGGTATGTTTTTAACAAATGAAAATTTACTTCAGTATTGGCCTGAACTAAACAAAGCTGAAAAGAGCTAGTTTCTAATGAAAACTGCATTTATAGGAGCCACAGAAGGATAACAGTGCATTACTGGCTACTCTGGAAGGTGAATTAACATGGTACTTTAACAGGTTTGAGAACCAGGTAGATCTGATTTCTCATAGAAACTGTACTATTTTTTCCAGTTTTCCTGAGAGAAGAAGAGAGGAGAGAAGAGTAAAGTTAGCAAGCACCACTCACCAGAGAAATTTCATGAAAGACATTGCTGTGGACCTGAGCCTTGAAGGATAAATAGTCCCAGATAGTTTGTGGAAAACTGAGGGATGACTCTAGACTATATCATTATAACATTGTTATATCCCCCATAGTGTCTGGCATGTATGTAGTTGTATACTCAGTATTTTTGAAATGAATGAAAACAAGTTGTAGAGCTTTGTGAGTAGATGAAAGGAAACTGCAGCATGTAAATGGTTACTTTGGATAGGTACAATAATGAGAGAGAGGTATTTCTTCCCAGTTTGGCTTTGCATTCCTGTGCATACAACTCCATCTCCTCAGGCCAGGCATTCAGGGCCTCTGGTCCTCTCCAACCAGGGCATTCCATGATAATATCCTCTTCTCACGGGCTTTCATTCCCTTTGACACTCCTCAAGACCCTGCTTTTTAGAAATTTAGTGGCCTGAGTAGTGGTCATCAATGGCTTAAATATCACCTTTGTTTCTCAAAGGTCCTGGGCTTTTCCCTGGCAATATTTTGTAAGGTTGTCACACATTCTGAGGGCAACAGTATATCCATATGCCTAAACATTTTCTGTTTAAGAACAAACAATGTCATAGAATTCAAATAACCAGGTCTGTTTTCTTTACCAAATGCCAAATCTTGACATTTTGTCTGCGTTGTTGGTTGCTCCTCTTGTTAGAATTGTAGGCCTTTGACAATGGCCTGAAGATCAAATAAATAAAAAGCTTTTTTCCCAAAGTCACATATCAAGTTATGGCAGAAATGGAGTGAGTACCCCGTATATCCCCCCTCATTTTTTTGGTTCCTGTATTGTGTAATTGTGAGGCAGGAGATAAAATAGGAAACTCTGAGACAGCTGCAGTAGCTGTCATCAGTCAGCATCCCGATTTCTGAGAATCACCTTGTGACACAATTAACATTGTGATTTCCTCCCCTGAGTGGATGATCAAGGAGGATTGTGGGGAATCATATGCATAGAAGCTTAAGTTAAAAACCCTATAAAGCCTGTAACCATTAAATAGAAGAGAGCCATTCTCTAGCCGGAAGTGGCCTACTCATGTTTCTTGGGATGGTGAAGCCAAGAGAAACAAGGCTGAAGCTACTATCCCTTTGGTTCCTAGAAGAAATGAGGATTTTGTGAGTAGGGATGATTTTGAGTTTGGAATTTGTAAGATATGTGTTTACTTTGGAATTAAATATTTAAGTGTAATTTTTATTATGACTGCATTTCTGCACACAATTGTTAAAATGCAATTCCTGACATTTTTTTGTGTGATTCCAGTCCCTATCTCTCTTCTCCCATTTTCTTTTTCTCTTACCTCCTGGTGATTAGTCCAAGGGCTGGTAGTAGGGAAGGGATTAGCTACTAGGAGCAAAGAAAATTAATTTGGAACTTTTGAGATGATCCCTAACATACTGTAATGATGTGCTTTCTACCAAGTACTTATTCACCTTGGTTTGCTATGATTAAACTGTATATATAACAGATCATAGCATTCCTCTTTAACTGGATTGGGTTTTCCCTATCTTTTTGCCTGACCACTTCAGCTTCAGGAAGGTATGGGGCCATTTCAGGATTTGGTCTTTCTCTGATTAAGTGAATCCTAATTGTCAGGATTTCCACTTATTTCCCTGGATGTCTTTTGATTGTTAGTGTTGGCTCTGGTTAGTGGTGTTTCTCGTTTTAGACTCTCTTCTGTTTCTCAGAGGATTTATCAGTTATGATGCCAGAAATTTTCTCTTGCTTACTTCACTTTTATTTGTTTGTGTGGTCCATTCAGTTCTTTGCTCACACCCACCAAGAGCCTGGATCACATCTCCATCTGCAATGATTAGAGTTACTAACATTGTTTCATTCCTTTCATTAATTTATACTCTTCTCTCAACCCAATTCTCACCTCCATCATGGGAATATAACAGGGAATTTCACCCATACTAAAATTTTAGGGATGCTTATTGACATTTCGTTTTTTAAGTCTGAAAATATCAATAGCCACCAAAGTTTGGCCACTGGGGGTGTGGATGATCATTTAAGAACCGCAGCTTGCCAGAGGGCTTCAGAACTTGCTTCTCTAGAGACAATGAGAGAAGCTAATGAATTTCTGCATACCTGCATTCAAATTTAAACTATGGAACTTAATCTCTAGATGACTCTAGGCAAATTAAACTTCTCAATGCTCCAGTTTCCTTATCTATAAAATGGGATAATGAAACTGTATTCACGGGATTGTTTTCAAAATTAAGTGTAATAATACATATAAAGAGCTTAACAGATGGAGGGAAAGCCTTGGCTGTACTTGACATATGTAGCTAATTTAGACGAGATTTAAATGAGATTTTGTTTTTGGGGGTGATGAAATTATCAGATTTAGATTTAGATGGTGTGACTTTGGACTTTGAGTTGATGCAGCAATGGGATAAGACTCTTGGGAACACTGTGAATGTATCTTGCACTTAGAAAAAATGTGTTACCCTGGCTGATGTAGCTCAGTGGATTGAATGACAGCCTGTGAACCAAAGGGTCACTGCTTCAGTTACTTGTCAGGGAACATGCCTGGGGCCTGGGTTATTGGTTGGTTCCCTAGTTGTGAGTGTATGAGAGACAACTGATTGATGTATCTCTTGCATATCAATATTTCTCTACCTTTTCTTTCTCCATCCCTTTCCCCTCCTTTCCCCTCTCTCTGAAAATAAATAAATAAAATCTTAATAAAAAGAGATCTGTCATTGGAGAGCACAGGGCAGGCTATAGTAGGCAAAATTCTAAAATAGTCTCCAAAATTTTCATCCTCTGGTGCATAATCCCTTCCTTTAAATGTGAGCAGAATCTGTGAATATGATGATGTCATATTGGTGCTTAGGTTATGTTGTGTGGTTAAGATGAAGAGACTTTGTGGTGCACATGTAATTAAGGTCCCTAATCAGTTTGACTTTAGGTTAATATCAAGGGAGATTATTCCAAGTAAATCTGATATAATCAGGGAAGACTTGAAAGGAGAGTGTAAAAATCAGGGTCAGAAGTCTCTCTCCTGCTGGCCTTGAAGAAACAAGCTATATGGAAATGAATTCTATCAGCAACCACATATAAACTTGGAAAAGTGCCCTGGCTGGTGTGGCTCAGTGGATTGAGTGGCCTGCAAACCAAAAGATCACAGGTTTGATTCCCAGTCAGGATACATGCCTGGGTTGTGGGTCTGGTACCCAGTAGTGGGTATATAAGAGGCTTTTCTCCCTCTTTTTCTCTCTTTCTTCCCCTCTAAGAATTAAGTAAATAAAGTGTTTTTAAAAAAGCATGGAAGAGCATTCCAAGTTTCACAAGGAGGCCACAGCCCTTGTAAGACAATGACTATCCTATAAGACTCTGAGAAAAAGACATAGGTAAGCCATTTCTAGACTCAACACACAGAACTGTGATATAAGAAATGAGTACTGTTTTTAAGCCACTAAATTTGTGGTAATTTGTTATGCATCTTAGGTAGTTAGTAAATGATAATTTCCTTCTACTACTTACTTGGATGCCTGAGTCCTTGACACTTACTGGTCTGGATTCCATGTCATAGGTTTCTTCCTCTAATTTCCATTGGACCTCATCTTCCATGACTTCATAAGTGTCCTTGATGTCTATAATCTCAACATTCTGAACTCTACCTGGAGGTCATAGAATTTCCCTAGCATCTTTGTCCTTGTAGCCACAGCCACTCAAGGGGCTGGTGCTACTTATCCTTGGAAGTCTCCTTTCTATATTTCCTTGTTCTTAGTTTGGTTGACAACCTTTGGTGAGACCTCACAGTCCCTCTGGCTTTCCTAGCATTAAGCACCTCCATCTGAATACCTTGGGGGACATATGTCCTCCTTCACTCAGTGATTTTCAGCTGCCATTGTTGACAGTTTCATAATGAGCCAGTCATGGTAGAGTGACAGCTCCTGAGAGTGCTGTCCTATTACTGCAGTGCCTGCTTCCTTGTGCCTCACTGTATGTAATTAGCTAATCTTCCAAATGCTCCTCAGGTTTGTCTCTATGCCAAGCAAGCATGGGAGCACTCTGCTTGATCTCAGGTCTGTCAACAAAATCTAAGGAACATCTGTTTGTGTGGATTGGGCCATGGCCTCCTCTTAGTGTCTTCAGTGGCCTGAGTAGCTTTGGACCTAACCTGATGGTTGGATATTTGCAATCTAATGAAAGAGGCACCACAGTCTGTGGAGAGTACTGTTTCCTTGTCTGACCTTAGAGCTCCCCAAACAGGATTATTGTTGTACATAAAGAAACTGAGGTTCACTGGGGTTAAGAAACTTGCTTTAAGTGGCAGAACCATGTCAGTCAGACTTCAAACCCCAGGTTCTTAACTCTTTAAACCATTGTAAAGTGCAACTCATTCTCTTGGGTTATGGAAAATTTTGGCTGAAGAATTTGGAGACTTAGTCTCTGGTCCTGACTATGCCATTTATTGAATGTGTGAGTTTGGCAAGTCCTTTCTGTTCCTCTGTGAATCTCAGTTTTCCTATTGAAAACAGAAAAGTCAGCATTCATGCTGCCTGTCACTACCAGAACCAATAAGTAGAGACAAGGGTTGAATCTTTATGGGTGTTTTATTCAGATGTCCATGATCTGAGAAGACAGTGGGTTATGTACCCTCTGAAACCACCTTGACATCTCATCTCAAGCCAATATTTTTATGAGGAGAAGAAACGGTAGGTAACAGATTTGGAAAAAAGGTTAATCTGTCGATCAATGGAATACAATGGCTCAGATACTATCCCCATACTTGCAGTTCCCCTGGGGCACAAAGATTGAATTGCTTATTGACCTAAAGTCAAGTAGGTCACACATTCCAGTTCCTGGAATAACAGCTTTCCAAATGCTTTAATCACTTAAGCCTATCAACTGGGACTGAAGGTAAAATCTTTAACTATTGAGTTCCTGTGTCACTATCAATAAAATGGGGCAAGAGAGAGGACTGTTATGTGAAATGATTTTCAAGGGCAGTTCTAGATCTCCCCTTCAAAGGCTTTGTGAAATATACATTAGGGCCTTCAGTTTACCTGACTATCTTGGAATATCTTGCCTTTTAATTACTTGTCATTTTAACTACTCAGGGACACAAGGCCACTATTAATTTTAATTTGTAAAATATGCTAATGAGACAATAAAATTGATGGTTTATGTCCAAGTTATGATGTATCATTTCTTGTCCAGTCAATAAATATTTGCTTAATGCTTGTTCTGTTCAATGCAATACATTACATGCTATGGGGAATTCAGAGAAGTAGGAGAAATATCACCTGCCTTCCTGGAACTTGGCACAATTCAAAGATGTGGGAACAAACTTCATATCTATATTCTAAGACAGCAATGTATAAGAACCAGAGTATAAATAATAAGGTAATCAGCAGAGGCAGTTGTCAATGTCTTTGAGACACTCATTGCATCTCCTTTGCAGGACACTTCTCATTGGGCTCCACTTCAGTGAACAGTGAGAAAGGTGGGTTAGACAATATTTGAGGGAATTTTCAATGTTGGCATTATGGGATTCTACAAGATGAGACAGATCATTTTGGTGGATGTGGATGAAAAAGCTTATTGATTTCAGTATTGTATGCCCAGCATCATTCCTGGGATGAAGGGGGGGGGATTGAGGAAGTGGGAGTCAAATTGGGCCATAAGAGATGGGCAGAATACTAATAAATGGTAAGTATAAGTGAAAGAATTATATTTCAAGTCAAATAAGGAATATCAGTAGAGGGTTGGCAAATGGAACATTTGGTTGTAATCAAGTGGTTCCTTTGGAGAGAAACAGAATGCAAAGTTTTAAAAGAAGGCAGGGATAAGATTGTAGAGGACTTGGATTGGAATGATAAGTAATTCATGTTGGGGAACCACAGAAGATGTTTATAGTAAGTAGGTAGGTGGGTTGGTCAGTAAGTTGGCTAGTTGGTTGGTTTTAAATAAGTCAGTGGCATGATGAGAGAGACATTTAGATAAGAAAGCCCTCATGGTTGTATGGAAAGTAAAATTAAGGAGCATGAGATTAGAAGCAGAGGACCAAAGATCCATGTAAGATATTATGAGAGGCTGTTCTAGGGCAGTGACAGTGAGAATAAAGATTTTAAAAATGGATATTTTCAAGAATCATTGTGAGGGGAAAGTCAGCAGGGTTTGGTGTATGACTGAATATGGACACTGAGAAAGATGAATGAGGCAAAAATGATGCCAGAATTTCTTTCAGTGGCACCATGAAGATAAATATTTAACAAAAACAAAGAAGTTGGGGGAGAAAGACTGGTTTGGAGGCATGGTGGAATGTAATTTGAAACTGAGTTTGAGGGCTGGCAAGACATATACCACCAAGTAATCCAAAGTGCTAAATTGATATCGTGAGCAAGGTATGAGGTGGAGCTGAAGATGTAGAGTTTCTTAATTAGAGAGATGGGGATTAAAACTGTGAAGATGGCTAAAATAATTGAGAAAGTGTGTATAGGTACAAAAAATAAGATTAAAGCAGAAATGTGGGAGAACAATCAAGTTGAAAAGCAGAAAGAGACTGTTTTTCTCCTGCTTAATCTTTCAATTATTCTTCCACACACACCCTATCCCTCTCTCTACTAGCTTTTTATCCTCTGCTGACAACCATGCTGCAATTATCCCTTACTTTTGAGGTACTGTACTTCTTGACTCCTCTTTGTATTTCCTTCCTCTTCTTCCTTTACATCCTTCCTCAGCCTCTCTATATATCATTCACACTGCAGTCTCCTGAATTATGGACTTCAAATCTTAGCAACTTCTAGGAAAAAGATCACCAAAATCTCCTCATGATCTCATGTCTCCACATTTGATATCATTTTTCTCAATTTCATCCTCCAGAACCTCTGAATAGTTTTATGCTGTTGATCCCCTACTCTTTTTTAAGCACCCTATTACCTTGTTTCTTATTTTTTATTTTTTTCTGAAGACTAACTTAAAGAATGTATAAATATTAAGTGAGAAAGAGAGTTTTCAATGAAATGTAACCATGTGAGAAGATTGCAGATCTAATATGGAATATCAAAATTTGGATAGAATGAAGATCCTTACCATGTGAGAAGATTGCAGATCTAATATGGAATATCAAAATTTGGATAGAATAAAGATCCTTATTTTAAATATATTTTTAATAGTAGCCTTGGAAAACATGGTGGTGAACTTTGTGCTTGACTGTACCTAGCAGTATATGGACACATGATTCAATGATCCAATCAATCCTTTCTGTGTTTTACCCCTAATAAACCATAAGCAATTCCTTACCATTTCTTCTTCTGTCTTTCTACCTGGCAGACACAAAGACCTGACATCACAGCAAGAGACAGGAACAGTCTCTCGAGGGAGAACAGGTTTCCTCAGAAATGCTTACATTGATCTGTTAGGAAGTTTGTGTCACTTATTGAGTTAACATTCTCTTACACACTTTATTTTTTGTCTGCTTACTGAGAATACACACTAAGAAAAAGTATCATCAAGTACCATTTTTCTGATAAGCAAAAGAATAAAGGAAGTTGCTGGTCAGCTGGGCTGTTATTGCAAAGCTCTAGGAATAGTCTGTTTCCAAACTCATTCAGGTTATTGACAAAATCCAGTTTCCTGAGATTATATTATTGAAGTCTCCTTTTTCCTGTTAGCTGTCAGCCTGGTATTATTCTTACCTGCTAGAGAATGTCTGCATTCCTTGGCCGATGGTTCCCTCCATCATTAAAGCCAGCAAAGGCACATCAAGTCCTTCTTGTGCTTATGGTATTTCTGACTCCCCTCTTTTGCCACATCATCCTGACCTCCTCTTATGCTTTTAAGGTTTCATGTTATTACATTGAACCCACCAGATAATACAGAATATACTTTTAATCTTAAGGTCAACTGATTAGAAATACATCTTCAAAGTCCCTTTTGCCAAGTAACATAACATAACCACAGATGTGAGAACAGAGGGCAAAGTTCATGGGCTGTAGAGCATGTACTCTGAACTGGTAAACTCTGATATTAAATAAAAGCCCATCAACCTCATATAGCCCTGCCTGGTGTGACAGAGTTGGTTCAGCACTGACCTATGAACTGCAAGGTTGCCAGTTTAATTCCCAGTCAGGGCACATGCCTGGGTTGTAGGCCAGGTCCCCATTTGGGGGACCCAGTATCTCTTACACATTGTTGTTTCTCTCCCTCTCTTTTTCCCTCCCTTCCCCTCTGTCTGAAAGTAAATAAATAAAGTCTTTTAAAAAATCAACCTCATATAAATAAATTATGGTATGTCCATATAGTAGAATGTTATTCAGCAATAATGATGAACTATTAAGTGCAATAATATGGACAAATCTCAAAATTATTAGCTTGAGAAAAGAAAGCAGGTACAAAAGAGTTAGATACAATTGTATTATATTATTTATATAACGCTTTAGAACAAGCCAAAGTAATCTATAGTGCCAGAAAGCAAATCAGTTGTTGACTGCAGGTGGAGGTAGGGGAAATGAAAGCATTAAAAGAATTTTGATGAAGAAATTATGCTATAGCTTCGGAGTATCGTGGCTACATGGATATACACACACTCAAAATAACTGCATATTATGGTACATAAACAATAGTTGCATAATGATATTTTTTAACACATACCAGGAGGTCCAACAGCTGACTAACAAGAATGCCAGAATAACAGAACAGAAAAAATGGAAGGAAGGAAACCGTTCCTGAAAATAACAGATGACAATTTCCCAGAGCGGAAGGACATAAGTGTTCAGATGAAAAGAGTCCATCTAGTACTCAAAAGTATAATGAAAAATGACTTACTTTCTTACTCTCAGACACACACATTACTGAAAAGTTTCAGAACGTGCCGTGGCTGGTGTGGCCTAGTGGATTGAATGCTGGCCTTTGAACTGAAAGGTCACCAGTTCTATTCCCAGTCAAGGGCACATGCCTGGGTTGTGGGCAAAGCCCCCAGTTGGGGATGTCATAAGATCGATGTATCTTTCACACATAGATGTTTCTCCCCTTTTCTTTCTCCCTTCCTTCCACTCTTTCTAAAAATAAAGTGTTTTTAAAAAGAACACAGGCATTTCAGAAAATATATTTAAATAATTTGGAACAGCAAGGATAAAGACTAAATTTTAAAGACTTCCATAATTTTTTTTTTAAAAAGGTCTTTAAAAGAGTAAGAATTGGAATGCCATCAGACTTGGAGTATAGAACATCAGTAACTAGAATACAATGAAAAAATATACAGAAAGTTATAGGAAAAACTACACTTTCATCTCACTGACACTATTAGTCATCCTCATAGTAGGATAGATATTTTCAGACGTTAAGGACTCAGAAAGTTCATCTTTTTCTTTTTAGATTGTTTAATTTTTAAAAAAGTTTTACTGTTGTTCTATTATACTTATCTGAATTTTTAACCCATTGCTCTCTCCTGCCCTGCCCACCTGCTGCACCCTCAGTCAATCCCCACACTGTTGTCCATGTCCATGTGTCATCCATACATGTTCCTTGCCTAGACCCTTTCCCTTCTTTCCTCTCTTCTCCCCCTCCCCACTCCCCATGGTCATTGTCAGTCTGTTCTTTGTTTCCATGGCTCTGGTTTTATTTTGCTCATTCATTTTGTTCATTGGGTCCCAGTTATAGGTGAGATCATATGGTATTTATCTTTCACCCCTTACTTATTTCACTTAGCATAATATGCTCCATTTCCATCCATGCTGTTGTGAAAGGAGTTCCTTCTTTCTTTCTGCTGCATAGTATTCCATTGCGTAAATGTAGCACAGTGTTTTGATCCATTCAATTACTGATGGGCACTTAGGTTGCTTCCAGCACTTGGCTATTGTAAATTGTGCTGCTATGAACATTGGAGTGCATAGGTTCTTTTGAATTGGTATTTCAGGATTTGTAGGGTATAATCCCAGCAATAGAATCCCTCGATCAAAAGGCATTTCCATTTTTAGTATTTTGAAGAAATACCATACTGTTTTCCACAGTGGCTACCAGTCTGCATTCCTACCAACAGTGCACTAGGGTTCCTTGTTCTCTATATCCTCACCAGAACTTGTTGTTTGTTGATTTGTTAATGATGGCCATTCTGACTGGTGTAAGGTGATATCTCATTGTGGTTTTGATTTGCATCTCTCTGATGGCTAGTGGTACTGAGCAACCTTTCATATGTCTATGGGCCATCCATATGTCCTTTTTGGAGAAGTGTCTGTTTAGGTCCTTTGACCATTTTTAATTGAATTGTTTGTCTTCTTGGTGTTGAACTGTATAAGTTCTTTATATCTTTTGGAGACCAAACCCTCGTCTGAGGTATCGTTGGCAAATATGTTCTCCCATATGGTAAGTTCCCTTTTCATTTTGATGATTTCTTTAGCTGTGCAAAAGTTTTTACTTTGATGTAGTCCTACTTGTTTATTTTTTCCTTTATATCCCTTGCCTTATGGAATGTATAGGTGAAAATATTGCTGTGTGGGATATTTGAAATTTTTCTGCCTGTGTTTTCCTCTAGTACTGTTATGGTTGCTGGATTACATTTAAGTCATTTATCCATCTTCACTTTATTCTGGTGTATGGTATAAGCTAGTGGTCTAGTTTCATTTTTTGGCATGTACCTGTCCAGGTCTCCCAACACTATTTATTGAAGAGGCTATTTTTGTTCCATTTTATGCTCCTGTCCCCTTTGTCAAGTATTAATTGACTATAGAGACCTGGGATTATTTCTAGGCTTTCTATTCTGTTCCATTGATCTATATGTCTGTTTTTATGCCAGTACCAGACTCTTTTGATTACAGTGGCCTTATAATATAATTTGATATTAGGTATTGTGATTCTTCCCATTTTGTTCTTCTTTCTCAAGATTTCTGAGGCTATTCAGGGTTCCCTTTGGTTTTATATACACTTTTTAAATACTTGTTCTAGATATGTGGAATATGTCATTGGCATTTTAATAGGGAGTGCATTGAATTTATAGATTACTTTGGGTAGTATGGACATTTTGATGATGTTAATTCTTCTAATCTACAAACACGTTATATATACTTCCATTTATTTGTGTCTTCCATAATTTATTTCTTCAGAGTTCAATAGTTTTCTGAGTACAGGTCTTTTACCTCCTCGGCTAGGTTTATTCCTAGATACTTTATTTTTCTTGTTGCTATAGCAAATGGGATTTTTCCCTGATTTCTGTCCCTGATATTTCATTGTTGGTGTACAAAAATGCCTTTGATTTCTGAATGTTGACTTTGTGCCCCACTGTTTTGCCAAATTCACTTATTAGGTTGACGAGTGCTTTGGTGAAGTCTATAGGATTTTCTATGTACACTATCATATCATCTGCAAACAATGACAGTTTTACATCCTCCTTTCCAATTTGGATGTCCTTTATTTATTTTTCTTGTCTGATCACTGTGCCTATAACTTCCAATACTATGTTGAATAGAAGTGGTGAAAGCAGACAACCTTGTCTTGTTCCTGTTCTTAGTGGGAAAGCTTTGCAGTTTTTGCCCACTGAGTATGATGTTGGCTGTAGGTTTCTCATATACAGCCTATATTATGTTGAGATATGCTCCCTCTACTCCCATTTTGCTGAGTGTTTTATCATAAAGAGGTGCTATACCTTATAAAATGTTTTTCCACATCTTTTGATGTGCTCATGTTATTTTTGTCTATCGTTTTGTTTATATAATATATTACATTTATTGATTTGCAAATATTGTACCATCCTTGCATCCCTAGGATGAATCCCACTTGATCATATGTATGATCTTTTTAATGTATTGCTGGATGTAGTTTGCCAATATTTTGTTGAGAATTTTAGCTTCTGTGTTCATCAGCAATATTGGCCTGTAGTTTTTCTTCTTTGTGGTGTCTTTATCTGTTTTGGGATTAGGATGATGCTGTCCTCATAAAAAGAGTTTGGGAGTCTTCCCTCTTCTTGGATTTTTAAAAGATTATATTTATTTATTTTTAGAGAGGGGAGGGGAGGGGTAAAGAGAGGGAGAAATATCAAGGTGTGTTTTCCTCTCCACTGCCCTCTGTGGGGGACCCAGCCCACAACCCAGACATGTACCCTGACTGAAAATTGAACCAGTAATCATTTGGTTCACAGGCCAGCACTCAACCCACTGAGCCACACCAGCCAGGGCTCTTCTTGGATTTTTTGGAATAGTATGAGAAGGATCAGGATTAGTTCTTCCTTAAATGTTTTGTAGAATTCTTCTGTGAAACTATCAGGTCTAGGTCTTTTGTGTGATGAAATTTTTTTTTGATTACTGCTTCAATTTCACTAGCTTTTATCAGTCTGTTCATGCTTTCTGCTTCTTCTTCATTTAGTTTTGGAAAATTATATGTTTCTAGAAATTTGTGTATTTTATCCAGGTTTTCAAATTTCTTGGCATACAGTTGTCTGTAGTAATTTCTTACAGTCCTTTGTATTTCTTTGGTATCAGTTGTAATCTCTCCTCTTTAATTTCTTATTTTGTTTATTTGGGTCCTCTCTTTTTTCTTGATGGGTCTTGTCGAAGGCTTGTCAATTTTGTTTATCTTTTCAAAGAACCATCTCCTGGATTCATTGATCCTTTGAATTCTTTTAGTCTCTATGTCAGAGGTGTCAAACTCATTTTTATTGGCGGCCACATCATTCTCACAATTGCCATAAAAGGGCTGAATGTTATTTCAAGTCCTTAACTGTTAAGGATTAATTACACTTATACAATCCTAAATTTATTGCAGCCCTTTGAAGTCAACCTCAAGGCTGTTGTGTCCCCCGTGAAAATGAATTTGAAACCCCTGTCTATGTCATTTAATTCTGCTTGGATCTTATTTATTTCCTTCTTTCCACTTGTTCTGGGCTTTGTTTGTTGTTGTTCTTCCAGTTCTTGTAGGTGTAAGGTTAGGTTGTTTATTTGAAATATTTCTATCGATTTTAGGTAGTCCTCTATTGCTATGAACTTCCCCCTCAGGACTGCCTTCATTGTGTCCCACATGTTTTGGGCTGTTGTGTATTCATTTTCATTTGTTTCCAGAAACTTTTTGATGTCTTTCTTGATCTCATTCTTAACCCATTCATTGTTTAATAGCATAATATGCACTTTTCATGAACTTCAATGTTTGGGTTTTTTTCCCCTTGAGGTTGGTTCCTAGTTTGAGACTCTTGTGGTCTGAGAAAATTCTTGATATGATTTCAAATTTCTTGAATTTGTAGAGGCTTATTTTGTGTCCTATTATATGGTCTATTTTTGAAAATGTCCATGTGCATTTGAAAGAGTGTGTATTTTGCTTCTTTGGGGTAATAGGTTCTGTATATATCAGTTAAGTCCATTATATCTAGTGGGTCATTCAGTCCCACGATATCCTTGTCAATTCTTTGTTTGGAAGATCTATCCATCGTTGACAGTGGAGTGTCAAAAATCCCCTAGTATAAGTGTCTTGATGTCTATATCTTTCTTGAAGCCCTCCGAAATTTTTCTTATATATTTGGGTGCTCCTATGTTGGGTGCATATATGTTTACAATGTTTATATCTTCTTAATGGATTCTTCCCTTGAGTATTATGAAGTGTCCTTCTGGGTCTCTTTTTGTGGCTTTTGTTTTGAAGTCTATTTTGTCTGATGTAAGTATTGCTACCCCAGCTTTTTTTCCTGTCCATTTGCTGGAATATTTTTTTTCAACCCTTCACTCTCAGTCTGTGTAGATCTTTTGTTCTGTATGTTACTTCCTGTTTCTCCCTTGCTTCCTTTAAGTTTCTATCATTGTCTTTAAATTTTGCTATTTTAATTAGAATGTATCTTGGAGTGGGCCTCTTTGGGTTCATTTTATTGGGACCCTCTGTGCTTCTTGGACTTGTGTGGCTTTTTCTCTCATCACATTAGAGATATTTTCTGTCATAACTTTTTCAAACATGTTTTCTATCCCTTGCTCCTCTTCTCCTTCGGTTATCCCTATTATACAGATATTATTGTGTTTCATGTTGTCCTGCAGCTCCCTTAAGCTCTCTTCATGCTTTTTGAGTCCCTTTTTTTTCTTGCTCTTCCTGCAATTTTTTTCTACCTTATCCTCCAGCTCTCTGGTTTGATCCTCTGCTTTATCTAACTTGATTTTAATTCCTTCTACTGTGTTCTTCATTTCATATATTGTATTCTTTGTTTCCTCCTGGCTCTTATTGATACTTTCTCTGTCCTTTCTCATGCTGGTGTAGTTCGCTGTAAGTTCCTTGTTGCTTCCCTGAAGTTCTCTGTGGTTCTCACAGAATTCCTTGAGCATCTTCATAACCATTATTTTGAACTCAGTGTCTGAACGTTTGTTTGCTTGCCTCAATTTCATTTAGCATTGTTTCTGGGGATTCCTCATTTCCTTTTGATTAGGTATTGTTTCTTTTCCTCCCCATTTTAGGTGACTCTTTCTATTTGTTTATGCATCTTAGTTTGATTTGCTTTGACTCCCTGCTTTGTGGTGTTACTTTCTGTAGTAGGAGACCAGTTTGGCTCAGTGGTACAATCTCCTTGATATCCTGAGTTGGATGCTTTTGGGATGCCCTTTATGTAGTTTGTGTGGGCTCTCTGGTTGTGATAAAGTTCATCTTCATAACTCCCTTCTTAAAGCACTTTCTGCATATATAATCCAGCACAATAAGAAACTAAATTATAAAAGAAGATTTTGGATCCACCCTAGAAGAATATTGAAGGAAATTCCTAGAATATCACTAAACTCAATGCTCTATTTACCCACTCTAACTCACAGTGAAAGCAGTTGAAATTGTGAGTTAGAGTGGGTGAATAGAGTATTCTCAAGAGACCAAAAAAAAAAAGGAAAAACCAAAAACAAACAACAACAAAAAAAACCCTTAAAAACAATGGCTTCCATAGATGAATCACAAAACTGTAAAGTAGAAAGGACTATTAAAGAGAGTGATGCAGTCTAGCCCCAATGGACTCTCAAAATTGATTGGACATGGCTTCCTTTGAGCCTCATACTGAGTAGAAGTTAATGGTAATGTAATAAAAAAATAAGTAGGAAAGGGACTGGAGACAAATCAAATAAAAGTTCCAGAACAATGTAGGGGAGAGTAGAAGGCCTAGGAATCTGAGAAAGCTGGCCACCATATCTGTGAACACTACACCAAACAACATAAAATGAATTTTCCTTAAAAATTGATAAAGTTTATCAAGGCCAGATCTCATACAAAGTTATTATAAGGAAAAAGACAATAAGAGACATAACATCCTACAGGTGATAAAAGCATGCCAGAAAAACCTGCCCACAAAACAGACAAAAGTCAAGCTTATGTTATAAAACAAAGCTACACAACATTAGGAAAATGGTACAGTATGCAAAAGATCAACACATATTAGAATTGGAAACATCCAGAAAGAAGGTAACAGTACTTAGAAAAGAATTATAAATAACAAAGAATCATTTGTAAAACAAAGACTAACTAGAAGGAATAAAGAAGTAAAAGACACAAGAGTCCCTTTTAGAATGTAAGATAGCCCTAACTGGTGTGGCTCAATGGATTGAGTGCTAGCCTCTGAACCAAAGGGTCACCAGTTCAATTCCCAGTCAGGGCACATGCCTGGGTTGTGGGCCAGGTCAGGTCCCTAGTAGGGGGTGCACGAGAGGCAACCACACATTGATGTTTCTCTTTCTCTCTTCCTCCCTCCCCCTCCTCTGTCTAAGATAAATAAAATCTTAAAAAAGTAAAATAGAAGAAAAAACATTTTAATATCTTAGAAAGAAGTGAACATAAAATGGGTTTGAGGAGCAAATTATAAATTTTAATTATAGGCGAAGAGTATTTTATGTATACAAATAAACTTTCCATATATATATATATAGTTGCTGAATAAGAAGTCCAAAGGAATCGGATACTGAAATCTGCAACTGAACAAAACTACTTTGAATGAATAATTTTTTGAAACTATATATTCAAAGTACATACTGAATGTCTTAGAATATTGACCCCTAAACCAACAACACCAAGGCAAATTCTAGTAAAACTACTAGACTTTAAAGAAAAAGAAAAATTTACCCTGTCTGGTGTGCCTCAGTGGATTGAGCATTGACCTGTGAACTGAAAGGTCACCGGTTCTATTCCCTGTTAGGACACATGCCTGGGTTGTGGGCTGGGTCCTGGTTAGTGGGCTGGGTCCCTGTTTGGGGATGAACAAGAGGCAACTAATCAGTGTTTCTCTCACACATTGATGTTTCTCTCCTTTTTCTCTCTCCCTTCTCTTCTCTCTGAAAATAAATTAATAAAATCTTTTTTAAAAATAAAAAGAAAAATCCTTTAGATATCTAGAAAAAACATTTTAATTATAAAGGAAAGAAAATAGATTGTCACTGGACTTTACATCAGAAAAAATGTAATGACATATCCATAACATAAAGGAAAGATAAGTGGGAGCCAAGGACTCCATTTCCAGCAAAACTGACTTTCAACTATAAAGGATCACAAATTGTTATCAACATGTAAAAGAAAACAGGGGATATTTATTTTCATGAGCTCCTCTCGAGGAATCTGGCAGAATGAGCTTTAGATACATTGTAACAGCATGGATGGAACTGGAGAGCATTACACTAAGTGAAGTAAGCCAAGCAGTGAAAAAGAAATACCATATGATCTCACCTATAAAGGGAACCTAATCAACAAAACAAAAAAGCGAGCAAAATATAACCAGAGCCATTGAAATTAAGAACAAACTGACAGTAACCCAAGGGGAAGTGGGAGGGAATAATGTCGGGGGGAAGGGTTTTCAGGAACATGCATAAAGGACACATGGATGGAACAAAAGGGGGATAGGATCAAGTGTGGGAAGTGGGGATGGCTGGGGTGGGGGGGAGTGGTGGGGTGAAAATGGAGACAACTGCACTTGAACAATAATAAAAAAATCAATGTATAGAAGAAGCATGGAAAAAGGCATGGTTACCGAATAGAGCATGCATCTTCACAATAGAAAAAGTAAAGGAACAAGCTGATGAAAGCTGGAGAAAGGTGGTGAGGTGATGTTACAGAACGCAGGGCCAAGGGGGGGATGATATACTATTATCAAAAGGATCCCCCCCCACTAGGTTTCCTTGTCCACTGCCAGAGGAAAGACTTCTCTCCATGCCAGAGATTTGTGAAAAGGAAAAGAAATGTTTATTTAAAGCTATACAGAATTAAAGTAGTGACCTAATGTCTTTATTAAAATATCAAAGTCCTTTAGGATACCCACAGATGCACATAGTCCTTCCTTCTCCCTCTGCCCTAATTTGGGGTACCGTAACTCAGGAAAAGAAGTAGATTCAGGCACCTGACAACATCAGCGTATCATTGGCCAGAATCAAGCCATGCGGTTCTCTTCTGCAAAGCTGTGGGGTTCCTCACTCTGGCAAAGCCTCGTGGTTTCCCCCTTAATAGCTGCTGCATCTTGGTTTAAACCCCCACACCAATTCCCACTTCTGAGTCCTCCCACAATTGGCTACACTTGTCAGCACTCTCATATCCTTCCAGCTTTAGTGGGCTGCCATAGTGGTTGTGGGCAGGCGTGGCCCTGTGGCATGGATCCAGTCATCTCCAAGCTCTCATGCAGGTGCTGTAACATGGGGATCTACCCCCAGTTACATCTTGGGTGGAAGTCACTTCCATCCCCCTGGCCCAAGGCACAGTCATAACTATTTAACATATCTATGAAACCAGTTAAAGGTTATAGATATGTTAAATGACCATGCCAGAGGTTAGCTGCCAAGCTGTTGCTATGCAAAACAGCTCTCAATGGCCCTGTTCCATGTGTCCTTTCCCCCAACTCACACCTGTGGCAATGGGGGGGGTGAGAACATCCTATATATCTTTCTAATATTTCCTGGACACTTTGAGTTCTGAACCCAATTCCAAATCCCTATTTGGGGTCCCCCTCTTGGCTGTACCCTGTTACAGTGATATAAAGGGAAAGTGCAACTACATCTTCTCAAGCTTCAAAGTAGGAGGGCAATAGATTTGTTTGCTGTTAAATGGATCAGTCAATGGAATAGTTTAATCATGCTATCTGAAGTTTCAGAGGTGATCAGGTGACTTCCCACCATGGAACTCAAAAGGGTTCCTGGAGGCTCCTTCTGCCCTACACCTGTCCCTCAAATCCAAGAGGCCAGCAAGTGACCTAAATGGAGGTAATTTGACTCAAAATCCTAGCACTTTCATTCTTAAGCAGAGTGATGCAAGAACAAAATATACACGATTAGGGTTCATCCATGCAAGCAGCAGTACTCTAAGCTCAAATTGTTTCTGCCCTGGTTCCTGTTTCCTAGCCTTGTTTTTAGCCTCTTGTTGCATTACAAGCTTTCCAATATCCTGTCATTAAAACAATTTGTTGCTGTTGTTTAAGTTACTGTAATATTGTGATTTGTAAGAAATATATATTTAGTCATTCAGATGACCAAAAATATATTTCTCATGTATATTTAGTCTTTACTTATGGTTCCCAGATCCTAGCTTCCAAAACCCTTGGAATTTCCTGAGCAATAAGAATGATGGGAACATCTTTTGTTATAATATTTGGTCTCTTGCCCTCAGTTCCTGAAATTGTTTCAGGGACATAAAGGTGAAATGGGTCTTGTGTTCTTTATAACAAACCCCTTTGCACCAAGACTGGATTTATGTTAATAAGATGACTTTTGGAAAGCACCTATGGGTGGAGGCTGTTCTCCAGAGGAGGTAATCATGAGTAGAAGTTTAGAACTTTCAGTCCCACTCCCTGATTTCCAGGGAGAGGTTGAATTAACCAGCAATGGCCAATGATTTAATAAACCATGTCTAGTTAATTAAGCCTCCATAAAACCCAAAAGCTCTGGATTTGGAGAGCTCCTGGGAAGGTGAATACATGGAGCTCCTGGGAGAGTGGTGTGCCTTGAGAGGGCATGAAGCTCTATGCCCCTCCCCCATACCTTGCCATATGCATGTCTTCCATCACACTGTTCATGAGTTATATTCTTTTATAATAAATTGAATGAGTAAAATGTTTCTCTGAGTTCTGTGAGCCACTCTAGCAAAGTAATCAAACCCATGGAAGGGGTCACTGGAACTCCCAATCTATAGCTGGTTGGCTCGGAAGCACAGGTGATAGATAATCTGGACTTGAGACTGATGTCTGAAGGGAGGTAGTGGGTAGACTTGTAAGACTGAATCCTAAACTGGAATCCAACACTATCTGTGGGTAGATAATATCAGTATTGAGTTGACTTGTTGGACACCTAACTGGTGTTTGAAAATTGTTTGGTAGTATGGATAACTCCCCACTCAGACACTTTACAATGTATGATTTCCAAATACCAATACAATTTACAAACCAATTTTATGTTAAAACCATGCTTTGATTAGGGAAGACACACAGGTACAGTGTCTAGGCTTCTCTCTCTCCTCAATACCTACTTTGGAATTAGGTGTAGAACCCCTTTTAATTACCCAGAGAGGTTTTTTTTTTTTTTTTTGGTGTTGGTTGTAGTATTGTGGGTGGGAGTGAAGACAATGAAAAAAGACAAATCCAGTGGATTCCAGAGTTTCTCCTTTAGATTATTCAATTAACAAAGGAGATTGAGACAAAGAGAAGGGAGGAAACTTTCCCAAGTCATACTTTGAATTTGCAGTAGACATACCCACCTAATAAATGAACCAAAGAAGGTCAAAATGGGGGATAAAATAATGACAGGAAAATGCTTTTGAGTTTTCTATATAGCTGATCCTGAATGTTAGGTCACTCCTATAGGATAAAATGAGAAGTGCTTGAGAGTTCTCCCTCTTTGCTGTGTTATTTCCTTTCAGCCTACTGAGAGGCCTGAACTCCCAACTGACCAAGGTTTTGGAGTGTTGCCAATCCCTGTCCCAAGACACTCAGCCAACTGCTGGACCACTCTGTTGACAAGAGAATGCTAATTACTGGAGATTTGTTTTCATGTGGAACATGAAACTTTCTCATTATTGGATGATTTGAATCAGTTAAATTATACAGATTCTCAATGATGACAAACATGCTCATTTGATTGGGTTGTACAAATACTGTATGGATGCCTTACCTCCTAATTGTTAGCAAAGTGGAGACCAGAATGAAGCAATAAAAACTTGATGGGAGGTCAGGAGACACTCTGGAATTTCCTGGTTACATAAGGGACTAATGAAGTAGAAACCAAACTCAGGCAAAAACAGGGGTAAAAGCCCTGACAAGGAGAGTGCTCTAAGGTTGTCCTTAGGACAAGACAGGGAACATGAAGGTGATAGACAATTATTAGTTGAGTGACTACCATATGTCAGAACCATTATATATATATGATCTCATTTCCATCTCATCATAATGCTATGGGGACGGGCATAAGGATTATTATTCCCAACCCCAATATAAGAAAATTGAGATTCATGGACCTGAAGTGACTTCCCAATATCAACAGCACGTCAGTGGCATGCCTCACTGCAAAGCCAGTACTATTTTTAATGTACTGCTTCTAACCATAGTGGATGCATAATACAAGGAGTGGGAGGTGCCCTAGTATGGACTTTAAACCCCAGGGCTTATTTTCATTCCTGTCCGGGGTCTGCAGAACAAAGGAAGAGCTGAGTGAGGCTGTGTTTTTCATACTCATTTTAATCTAAAATGTTTGACAGGTATTAGATGCTGTGGAGGACAAAAAGCCATGGCAGGCCCTTTGAAAAATGTGTCTGTATTATCTACTTAGTTGGAGCCACTCTGAACATCCAAAGTGCATTTAATTGTATATGGTATGGGAGAAAAACCAAGTGCAGACTTTCTCTCTAAATTGTCCCTGGGCCTTTAATATGGAGAGAAGATTGTTCTCAGGTTGGGCTAGGGAAGATGGATGACCATCACTGTTCCCTCTGGCTGCCTTCCTTACTGACTGAGGAGATTGCATGTCTGAATATAGTGTCTGTCTGTCTTGTTTTTCCCCAAACCATTAAGCCTTGTAAAATTTAAAATACAGTAATCTCTCCCCAGTCACAGGTTTATGTTACTGAGAGAGGGAGTGAATTTATAATTTACAAAGAGAGATAGCACATTGTGGCAAAAGAGACCAACTCAAGGAGATTTGGGGAGGGGGTGGTTACAGGGTTCTCTGCCTACTCTAGTGAGTTTGAGGGCAAATATAATGGCCTAGTAGACTGTGAGCCTCATTAGGGCTGAGAGTCTATAATACATGGATTTACATACCACTCTATGCCCAACACCTGGCGTGTGGGCCTGGCACATAGTTGGCAGTTGGTAAGTATTTGTTCCATAGATGAAGGAATTTCCTGTCATGTTGTGAGAGATATTAGATTATGAGCTTTTTGAAGGTAGAGACAGTGCCACATTTGTCTTTGGTTTTCCCATGTCTGGCACAGCATTGGTTCTTAATCAATGCTGGATGAAAAAACTTTTGCCAGAAAATCTGAGGCCAGACCACACTTCAACTAAATCTATCCTTGTCTACTATTTTTCTGTCCCTGATCTTCTGACTCCACTTTACCGTCCAGTGTTCTGTGATGCCCTTTTCCTTTAGTAGTTTCATAAGGGGCCAATCTTTACCCAGGACACTCAGCACATTGACAAGAACTGTGAAAGAGTTTTCCAAACTTGGATTTTTTAATCACTGGAAAAAACTTGGACTTGCTGGAGGTCTGTATCTGCTATATGCAGTACAGGCTTTTAAATGGGAGAAATTCATATTGGATAAGGAAATAGCTTTTGTGAACACCAAAGTACACTCCCAACTTGATGGCTCTAAAGTATTTGAATTTGAGAGCATGATTTGTATGTCTGTGTGTGCTGTCATGTCCTACAAAGGGTGGTCAAGCTTAGGCTGCACATAGCTACAGCCTAGAACCACTAATAACATTTTTAAGCCACTGGTAACATTCTGCTCTGTGAAAATGGGGAGTTTAAACAAGGATCTTGAATCACTCTGGAGAAGGAGAAATGCATGTGTTGACTCCATAGTCTTAGGCATATTAATTAATCTCTCTGTGCCTCACTGTTTTGTCTGTTAAATTTTCCAAATAATATTTAACTCTCACAGATCTTTTTTAAAAAGTGAAATAAAATACGTGACTGTATTAGAATTCTCCAGAGACATAGAACCAATAGAAAATGTGTGTGTGTATTTATAGGTTGTGCATATGTGTGTATGCAGTGTGCATGTATTTAATTACTAACTTTCTCTAAGGTTCAGATGTAGAAGTCAGCTTTAGTAAAACAAAGAGCAGCTGATAACAATATCAGTTGTGGGACTGTTTTTCCAGAACTGGCAGAACAAATTCAGTGCAATACTTCTAGAAAAATCATTCCCTTTTTATATCCTTATGGGAACAGGATGGCAGAAACCCTACACATTAGAAAAATATCTACCCTGTTACTTCCTGTAGTGCCCACTGCTTGGAAGGCAAAAACTATACTGAGCACTTTCCATAGATTGGTCATTTAATTGCTATGACCCTAAGAGGTAGGTTGTGAAATTGCTCCCGTTTTACAGATGAGGTTTTTAAAAAGACTTTATTTATTTTTAGAAAGAGGGGAAGGGAGGGAGAGAAACATCAATGTGTGGTTGCCTCTCGTGTACCCCCCAGTAGGGAACTGGGCCAAAACCCAGGCATGTGCCCTGACTGGGAACTGATCCAGTTACCTTTTGGTTAACAGGCCAATGCTTAATCCACTGAACCATACCAGCCAGGGCTACAGTTGCAATTTTTAAAGCCATAAAAATTAATGACTTGCTCAAAGTTATACATGGTTAGTAAGGGGTAGAACTGGATATGAACTCAGATCTGTTTATCTCCATAGTCTCTCTCTAGGAAAGTTTACCTGTATTTTCTTCCTACCAGGTCAGACTTGTTTGCCCTGCTCTGTGTTCCTACAACACCCCTGGGCCTCTTTCAATCACAGTGCATGCTGCATGGTAGGATAATCTTTCATGTATATCTCTATCATACTCTACTGTGAACCCCTTAAGAGTAAGGACACTGTTCACCAATTACTCTCCAGAGTTCTTTATACATGTTTGTTGAATAAATAAATGGATCCAAGCAGATTATAAGCTGCAGTTGACTGTTTCCAATGTGGAAGATTCTGCGGTTGTGGTAAGGCTTCTGCACTATAGCTGTGCATGATTCTGATTCACAGTTCATACTTTTAGCCCCAAAAGAACTCTCACTGAAAGCTTGCTCATTTTACTGTTCTCTGCCGTAAGTCCCTTTCACATTCCAAAGATCCTTTTTATTAGACAAAAGTTTCATTGAACCAAGATGAGCCCATTTTTATTTTATCAGCATTGTATCCTATCTTTCCATTTTGTAATTTTTATTTGTCCCCTGGAACTCATTTAAGTAATTAGTTTCCATGTTGGTTGTTAACCATTTATGTTTGGCATGCTGGCTTGATCTGGGTTTGTTCTGAAAAATATTCCATATTAATTTGAAAATGTAGGACTAGTGTTCACCACATTTATCAACTGTCAAGTACAAAAATGCTTTCTTCTTGTCAGGGCAGATTAATAACTAGCAACCTTTCCAACAAGTGTAAAATGGGCCCTACCTCACTGACAATGCATTGTCTTTTGGCCTTTGTTTTGACTTATTTGTTACTCTCAATAAATTAATTATTTGTGATTAAATCTTCACATCCAACCTTTGAATGATGGACATGTACATTCTTTGGCATTTTCTCTGAGCAGAAACTGGTGCCCCTAAGTTCAGGAGCTATAAACACCATTTTAATGATGATTTTTCCTTGGGGTGGGGTGGGGCAGGGAGATGGGGAAACACTACTTATTTCTAAGAACTATGATAGGAGAGGTATGTTGGCATCTGATATTTAAAATTTTATTTACAATCCCCCAAATCTTATATTTCATAACTTTGGGAAAAATAAACTTGGAAAAGATTGATCTCTATATAAGAGAGGGTATATCCTAATTTGGGACACTAGCTTATGTTTGGCAATTAACTTCTCTTCCTTCTGAGAGGACTTGAAATTCCTGAGGAAAGTGTGGAGAACATGTTTTGCATTATTTAGTTGGGCGATTACTGATGGCCTGTCAGCCTGAAGGTCATCTAGAATAACAAGTAATAAATCTTCAAAACTTCCTTGGGATGCAATTCTTGAATCTTTTGTGTAAAAGCAGTGTGTTTGAAACTTTTTTCCAAGCTCAAAGAGCCCCCTTTTCTCCACCAAAACTAGCCAAAGGTGAACTCTGTGTCTTAACCTTTTGGCTTTAAGTGATGATGGAAGCCTTCAACTTTGTGTTGTTTGGTGAGAGAAAAAAGTGCTCCATGAGCTAACAGGAAGCAACCATTAATAACTCTGGGTATATTGTATGCAAGGTGTTTTCTGCAAGCTCTATCCACTGTTCTTGGATAGAGGAGGCAGCTGCCCCAGCTGTGGAGTTGTGTGAACAGACAGGCTGCAGAAGCAGTGTAGACCAAGCAAAAAAGTTATGTAGTTAACAGCAATTAGAACATGGAGTCTGAGCTTGCAGCTCTGTGAGGGCAGCTGCTTGAGAAAGCAGGTGCTGGGCAGACATCTGTAACAGCACAGTCTGTCTCCTCTCAGTTGTCACAGAAGTAAGCCCTACAGCATTCAAAAGTCAGACTGCCCCTTCTGAGACCCTTTTTCTCTACCAGTGCCATCACCTGAGTTGACTTTCTCCCCCTTCTCATAAGCCTCAGCCTCTGGCAGGGAGCCTGCAAAGGTCCTTGAGCTCAGTTTTGGAGCTTTAGTGAGGATAGGCTTGCTGTCAAAAATACTGCTCTAACTCTGAATGGGGCATAGAAATGATCACTTTATACTCTGAGTACTAGCTAACCAAATTCAGCTCCACCATTTAGAGCACTAGAGCCCTGGTGCTCAAGCTTATTACACTTCAGAATCATTGTGGGGTGGGGGGACAATACAGATCCCAGTGCCCTCACCTTTGTAAATTCTGATTTAGCAGGTCTGTGGTAGGGTGCAAGAATCTAGGTTCTTAACGAACTGCTGCCCAGGTGGTCCTTGGACAATACTCTGAAGAAGGCCCACAATGTTGAATTGAACGAGTTCTCAATGACCATGTCAGGAAAACCACTATTTTATAGATAAAGTAACTGAGGTCCAGTGAGGAAGGCCTGTCTGAGATCACACAATAATGTGATGCCAGAACCAGAACTAGAATCAAGATCTCAAATCTCACACTCCTCATACTTTCTCCTGAGGAGAAGGAGACAGGTTAAATTATGATTCTGTATTCTTTTGTATTTTCCTAAGTGGACACAGCCTGGTATAGCCTGCAGTGGTTTTCAACAGGACGTGTTGGCATTTTGAAATGTGGGATTGTCTAATGCACTGCAGTCCTCTGAGTATTAATGCCAGTAGCACCCCTACTCTGAGTCATTCTGACAATCAAAAAGGTCTGCACACATTTCCAAATGTCCCTTGGTGGTTGTAGGAGACCATGCTGCCTCCATTGAGAAACATTGTCATGAAAAGGAGCTCTAGTTGATTATTCATCCTAAGAAGTTTAATTTTGAGTTTTTATTTTGCCACTAATTACTATAACCAGAGGCATATCTGTGACCCAACTGCTGATATTCTACACCCCTGTTTCTTCAACTATACCGGTGATCATAAATGTTTTTCATCTCATGGCATACATAAACTAATTACTAAAATCCTGTGGCACACCAAAAATATATTATATTTTTGCCAATATGACCAAAAATAGGTGAATAATTTTGATTCATTCATACCAGATGGACTTTATTATGTTGGCTGTTGCCATTTTTTAAAAAATTGACAGTCAAAGGAGAAGAGATCAGTGTCCTTGAGTAAATTGTCAGGTATTGCATGTTTTAAAAGTTCCTGTGGCAAACAGTGTGCCTCTTATAGAACACTGGTGTGTAGTGGCACACCAGTTGAAAATCACTGAACTACACAATTGTAGGGAAGGGTCAGAAAGGTCTCTTGGGGCCTGCCCAGATGACTATCTAAGTCTGAAAAGGAATTGACTTGTGGCTCACGAGGCACTGGTGTAGTGCACAGCCAGGGTGTTTCTTTCTTTTGCACTGCTGCCAGGAAATGGGTCTGATTCCAAATGAATAATACTGTCAGGAAGTGGGTCTGATTCCAAAGAAGACTAACAGGGGGTCACTTCAGGGCCTTAAGCCCCACATCTGGAGCCACTTGTCATGCAATTTAAAGTCTCCTATGCCATACGGTTGGCTTTACACCTCCCACCCTTTGCCTTTAAGAGAGCATGACTTGGACTTCTGGTCAAGATGGAGGTGTAGGTAGACATGCATTACTTCCTCATGCAACTGCAGAGAGAATAACAAGTATATCTCAAATAACACACAGAACCATCAGAAAATCAAGCTGTATGAAAGTCTGACAATCAAGGATTTAAAGAAGCCACATTCATCCAGATGGGTAGGAGGGATGGAGTCACAGAGACAGGTGGAGAGGTTCAAAGACATGGTGTGGCATGCAGAGGTGTCAGCAGTGGCACAACAGGTGGTCCCACACTCATATGTGGTAGATAAAAATTGAGAAAGAAACCTTGGGAGTGATCAATCCCAGCCCCAGGACACATTGCAGAGCCCAAGGCTCCAGCACCAGGAAGATAGATCCCTGTAACTTCTGGGTATAAAAACCAGTGGGGGTTGAGATGGTGGAAGAAACTGCTGAATTATTAGGAGAATCTGTTTAAAGGACCTATACAGACTTAGAATGTATGCAAACCCACCCACTCTAGGATTTCCCACCAGGGCAGCTGCTGAAAGGTCACCAGTCACATATGGGAAGTGAGTGAAGTGACTGGAAATAGGGCAAGTGCCTGGCAAACCTTCAGAAGCCAAGCTGTGACACTGTCCCCTCTCTGAACCCTCCCCCCACATGGAAGCACAAAGTGGTGAAGTGAGTTGCCCAGCCCTGGTGATTACCTAAAGCCTTGTCTCACACAACTTACTGGCACCTTTTCTAAGACAGGGAGTCAAAGCAGCTCTACCTAATACACAGAAACAAACACAGGGAGGCTCCCAAACCACAGAGACAAAGAAACATGGCCCAAATGTAAGAACAGAACAATACCCCAGAGAAAGAACTAAACAAAAAGGAGATAACCAACTTCTCAGATGCAGAGGTCAAAACAGTGGTGATCAGGATACTCAAACAAATCATTGAGTACAGCAAAAACACAAGGGAAGAAATGAAGGTTCACTAAGTGAAATAAAGAAGAATCTGCAGGGAACCACCCATGGAGAGGATGAAGCAAAAAGTCAAATCAATGATTTGGAACACAAGGACAAAAAAAAAAACATTCAATCAGAACAGCAGAAAGAAAAAATAATTCAAAAGAACAAGGACAGGCTTAGGAACCTCTGGGACAACTTTAAATGTACTAATATCAAAATCATGGGGTGGGGGGTAGAAGAAGAAGGAGGGCAAGAAATTGAAAACTTATTTAAAAAAATAGTGAAAGAAAATTTCCCTGATTTGGTGAGGTAAGGTGACACATAAGTCCAGGTAGCACAGAGTCCCAAACAAGGTGGAAGCTAAGACGACCACACCAAGACACATCACAATTAAAATGCCAAAGTTTAAAGATAAAGAGAGAACCTTAAAAGCAGCAAGAGAAAAGCAGAGTTACCTACAAAGGAGTTCGCATAAGACTATCAGCTGATTTCTCAAAAGAAACTTTGCAGGTAAGAAGGATTGGTAAGAAGCATTCAAAGCAATAAAAAGCAAGGATCTATGACCTAGATTACTCTATCCTGCAAAGTTATCATTTTGAATGGAAGAACAGTTAAAGTGCTTTCCAGACAAGGAAAAGCTAAAGGGGTTCATCGTCACCAAGCCCTTATTACATGAAATGCGTTTTTTTTTTACTTCTTTTTTTAATTTTTTTTTATTTTAGTTGTTCAAGTACAGTTTTCTGTCTTTTACTCCCACCCCAGTCC